>CM076576.1:36415994-36620218 GCA_034641835.2 Pinus albicaulis
AATATCTTAAGATCTGCAGTGTTATCCACCTATAAATTCTGTTATATCAACTAGTGGCTAAATGATTCTGGGTAGCCTTCAAGAAATAATTTCATTACTAAAATTGTTGGTGCTTAAAGTCTTTTTGATAATATCCTATCCTTTGGATAATCGTCACTGCTTTTCCCCTTTTCAAATCAGAGATTTTGTTGTCATTCTGCGAAGAAAAACTGCTGCAAGAACCTTTTTCCTTTTCCCCCTTCTTCCAAAACTGACCTCATTTTATCCCTCCATTTCCCATGAAAATCCATCATTTTCATGTTTTTTTCCCTTTTCCTTTCATCAAAACCCCTTTGATAAGGTCTAAGACCACTTCTTAGCCTTATCAAAACTCTCAAATTCCATTGAAAACCATTGAAAAACCATTAAAATGCATATTTTATATATATTATGGACTTGAGCCCCCTTAGGCTAAGTCTTTAATCCTCCCCTCCATGCGTCTTGGTACTAGAACTGAGTGCCAACCCTTTAGGCACTTATCGCGTCACCCAATTCCGATTAGCCCTCTACTTTAACCCTCGGCCTTATTATCTCCCATGTGCCCAAAGGCCCTGCAGACGGGCACCAAAGCATATCGAAAATTAACCTCTCGCCCCCAAAGTCTGAACCTTAGTTTTATTTAAAATTGTCGGATTTATTATGAAATAAAATTTCTGCCGGTTCAAAGTTTCATTCAATCCCCACCATCGATCTGATCTGCAAATTGACGGCGCGTAGTCCATCACCCCAGTGGTCCCTGCCATCCACTCGCCATTGCAAAACCATGTGGTATCCATCGCACCTCCTTCTAGCGGAGGGCAGTTTTTCCCCGATCGACAGCGATTCCATACACCGCCCGAAAGTGTCTTGAGCACTGTTCAGAAAACCATCGCTCACTGCATGTTAAAGATCGGACGTGGACCCAGCGCGATATTAATGCGCGCCGTCTAATCTGAGGCTGCTCATCGGACGGTAGTCGCTCTACGAAGATGCCTGATAGTTAACCAGGCTATGATGTGGCATTTAAAAGATCTCCACCGTCAATCTGATCTGCAGATCGATGGCCCACCATTCATCACCCTGATTCCTCCGCTTTGACTTTTCACCTCCGCTCCCGACCGTTGATCTCTGCGCGATCGACAACTCCAATTCATATTCCTTTTTCGCCTTCCCTTTGAATTCCTCTTATCGATCCCGACTGTTGGATGATGCCATCCAACAACCATGCTTCCTCCACATGCCTTCTGAAGTAGTAAACCTATACATGCATGGATTTTATAATATTCGTTCGTATTTTGCAGGGTTAATGGTTTTTTCTGCCATAACTCAATAAATCCAGAAGTAGAGGGTGATGATCCTCCCGCCTCTAATCCATTAAAGAGAATCCTTCGCAGGGTTTCAAATTCATGTTTCATCAATGATCCATGAGGCATTGATGCCATACAATCCCTGCGCAACCCTACACACTAGCAAAAAACACAGTAAATCAAGCACAGTCAGAGAGTATCAGTGCCGAAGACAAAAATGCACCAGTACAGAATATTGAAGATAGATCTATGGGATTATGGCTAAGACGGGTTATCAGAAGCCTAATCCTCCTGACTAAACACAGTTTAAATAAAAATCATAAAGGATCATCAAACGGAAAGCCCCCACTGCCAAATCTGAGGCAAATTTATTCCTCCCAGCTACCGAAATTCCACCTGTGCCTCAAAGTATTCAATCAAAGGATGAAGTTATTGAGCAGGACCAAATATCTACCTCACAACACAGCCAGAGGATAAATTCTGCTTACAAACTAATGAAAAAATATTAGCAGAGTAACTTCGACATCACACAGAGCCTCAAAGGTCAACGAAAGCTCCCACCGAGCTTAATCTTTAATGTAAATCATTTAATACAGAGGATATGTATGTAATTTTCTTCATTGAGCCCCCTAAGGGCCAAGAAGCCATTTAAGTCTGTGTTAATTAGTTTTGAGATATTTTATCAGATCTCACCTCCTCGTTCTCCTATATATACTTCTAGAGAATATGAGTGAGGGGTTGGTTGATCGCTAGTTGTAATATTGGAACTCTCTGAAATAATATATAGTCTGTTGAAGTTGAAGAAGAATTTGAAGTCTTGAAGCCCTAATGATGTTGTTGCATGCTTGTTACTGTGAAGGCTCTATCATCAGATCCATGAGCTTGGCTGTTGGTGAAGTATTTTGAACTGTTTTACATTTTTCCCCTGTTTTCATTATGTTCCATAATTTCTTACTACAGTAGGTTGAAAGTTTTAGGCTAAGAAATGACTCTTGGAAGCACCTTAGACTTTTTCATCCTTCACTGTTTTATGTTTTCTTCTACTGAAGTATTTTAGAGTCTTTAATCTCTCTCTTTAGTCTTCATGCTTGTTTATTTCCTTAACAGTTTGAATAGTTGGTTTCAGCATGATTTATGGTTCTCCCTACTTGTCTGCTGCCACTCCAAAACTGTTATTGAAGTCTCCCTTTGTATTTTTCTCTTTACAATGAGTCAAAGAGGTCTGTTCTGATCTTGCCCTTTGTCCTTACTTAAATAGTTGTCTCAAAGGTCTTTGTAGTTGTTATCATAGATGTGTTAGGTGTTCCCTCTTCTATGACTACAATTATCAGTGAATCTTTTATGTTTTCTAAATCATTTGAAATAAAATCTTTGAGGAAATAGGGTGTTCCTCGAATCTTAGATTTTGTTTTAAAAGTTGTTTTGAAATCATTGTTTTCTTAAAGGTGTGATTTGTAGAATTCATGGTTAGCCCTGTCTATCAAAAAGCTCTTTATTGTTGAAATTGTGTTTTCAAATTCCCTTTGTTGAGAATTAAACTTCTCTTTCCAAATCATTGATGTCCATCTCATTCCAAAAACCAAAGGATCTTGCGGCCAAGTTAGATTTGCCCCCTGATATCCCATAGCCCTGATAAGTATGTTATGACCTCTTTTTGACTCCATTTCCCAATGAACCAGATGTTCCTCCATTCTATATGTCTTTCCTAGGCCTTTCATGTTCTGCTGTGTCAATCCAACCAAACAAACAAACAAACACATGCACTTAATAACTAGTCTAAAATCTATACTCTAAGCACACAAGATAAACCTTTGCAAACAAACATTCGAGAGATCCCTCTCTGAGAATAGGAGGACTAGATCCTGGGACTCTAAATATTGGTTCTGATGTTGCCTTGTCTTTTGATTTGCCAAACTATCAAAACACGGGACACCAACATAATGGCAATCATGGTGGGACGTTGAGTAACATATTCAAAACAAAGCACTCACTGTCTAGTATAACATAAGTAACCTCCCTCAAGCACTACCAATCAGTGGTAATCATGATAGGACCTTTTGAATCAGTGACAAACTAAGTAACCCTTAGGATTCTCATAAAGCCTTATCAAACCTTGAAGGATTCAGTTACCAAGCCATAAGAGTGAAATCTGTACGATTTGACACCCTAGCTAAGTGTTAGGTCAGATTTATCACACTCTCATAACCTATAAAACCAGAATAACTCAAAAAAACCCAAAAAAAATTTCAGTGTGGCTTCACAAATAATCATGGTGGTGGAACCATCCAATATCTTACCCTCATAAAAGATAAAAAGTTTCCACCTGGCGACTCCACTAGCCCCAGTAGTCCTATTACTCATCTAGGTTCCCAGGTCTCTTTAGGACTGTGTTAACCAACTTTGAAGAAGTTTAGGAGCCTAGTCCCTTACTGGATAAGACATCGTGAGAGGTAAAAATTCCAAAAAACAACCTTTAAAACCTCAACCTCTCTCATTTTTTGAAAAGCAGTCTGGCTCCACATAGGATCCACACTAGATACCATCCAGACCCAAATCCTCCTTTGATCGTTGACAATATGGAGAGAATTATGTGGCAGACTTCTGACTCTGGAAAATCAACTACTAATAGGAGCCTCTTAAGAACAATTTCCGTCCCTGAAAACCTTATTGTCCTAGAGGATTCACACTTTGATTTACATCATACACAAAACATCTTTAGAACTATATCTCAAGGTGATTTAAACAAAATTGATCTTAACTTTGCAGATTTGCAACAGAGCTTTAGTAGAGAAGCCTCACCTTCCACTCCTCCTGATTCCCAGCTTCTTCATCACTTTAGTCTTTTCCATAACAAGTCAGCTCAAAATCAGTTTCTTGGCCCAAGTATTTCTTCCACTCCAATTCATACTACCACTGTTCAAAACACTCCTGTTCAGCCCACTTTCACTCTTGTAAATCCACCCTTATTTCCAGCCATGGCAACATGGTATGCCCCATTAGTGTTACCACAACCTCTACTTCCCTTACCAAATGATTACCAATCTAAAATCCCTCACTTCACTCGAAAAGAGTCTACAATAGCCCAACATCATGTAGATAGGATGGAAGATGCATTTGATTACATGGAGATAGAAGAAGAAAATGTGAAGATGAGGATATTCGCCCAAAGTTTAGGAGGAGATGTAAAGAAATGGTTCAAAAACTTACCTCCTAACAACATAAATGATCTCCCTACCTTGCATCAAACATTTATCAACAAATGGGAACTCAAAAGGAACCCTCTCCAAATACTAGCAGAGTATAGCAGCCTCAAGAGAAATAAAGGGGAGAGTGTCCATGATTACTCCACTAGGTTCAATAGTGTTTACAATGCTCTCCCACCTCACATGAAACCTCCCCAAGGCATGGCCTTGGTAAGGTATCCTGAAGGCCTTGATGCTGAAATGACTTATGAATTAAGAGGGAGAGATTACTTAACTTTGGAAGACATGCAGAAAGGAGCTTTGAGTGTAGAAGCAAACATAATCGAGAAAAGAAATAGGTTGAGATTAGAGAAGAGGGTAACTTATAATGATGACCTACGACCCTCAACCTCAGCTTCTGACACAAAAATTGACAACCTAGTGAAGGTAATGGAGAGGATGCTTGAAAATATCAATTCAAATGAGAGAATGCCACCAAGAGAACCTCAAAACAATCAAAACAGAAATATAAATCAGAATTATAGAAGAGAAAACAATCAAGACAAGCAAAAGGAAAGCGACCAACAGATTAGACCTCCCTTCCAATAGAACGATGTAGATCAATATGAGGAAGATAGGGAGTTGGAAAGGTTGGAAGAATCTTAGGTAAACTTGATTGGATCAGACAATGGGGACAATGTTTTCCTCACTAAGGAAGAACAAGGTTTCTTTTCTTATGATCAAAATACAAACACCTATGAAGATTCTGATCACTATATATTGGGTTTTGAAAATGCAATCATGGAGGTACACAAACAGTATGATCTTAGGAGCAAGGGAAGCATAAATAATTCAAAGGATAAGAATACTAGCACTGCTGTCAAGAAAAACGCAGAAAAACAGCCCAAAAAGACAGCAGAGAAAACAAAAATTTTGGCTAAGAAACCAGACTTAAACAAAGAAAAAAGTGTCCAGCCAAATGTTGAACAGATCACCCCTAGCAATTCAGCTAGTGGTCCTAATAAAACTATCCCAATTACCAGTCCAAACAAGGTTCAACAAATCAAAGTTTCTGAAAAGAATTCGATTGAAAAGACAAATGTAAATATCAACAAGTCAATTATTCCTTTCAGCCTTGAGCGAGAGATTTCCAAGATAAAAATTGCCATTCCCCTAGCTGAACTAGTAACCCAATAAGTGTAAAAAAACCAAGTTTTGAAAGCTTTGAACTTAGGAAGTGATATTGACACCTTGAACTTGACAGATGATAAACCTGAGTTGTTGTTTGGTCCTGAAGTTGAAGGAAAATACCAAGAAGGGGCTGTCACTCCCTTCTATGTTAGCTTGAACATACACGAGAAAATTTTACACAATGCCATGTTAGATTCAGGAGCTTCACACAATCTAATGCCCAAGGTGGTAATGGAGAGCTTAGGCTTAGAGATTACTAAACCATACAAAGATTTTTATTCCTTTGACTCAAGCAGAGTCAAATGTTTGGGTTTAATCAAATATTTATGTGTTAATCTAGCTCAAATCCCTGCTAAGAGTCTGGTAATGGATATAGTTGTAGCTGACATTCCCCCTAAGTATGGCATGCTCTTATCAAGATCTTGGGGAGCCAAACTTCAGGGAAGCCTTCAAATGGACATGTCTTATGCCACCATTCCTGTTTTCAACCAAAATAGAAGACTATACAGGGAGTCTCACATGAAGTACATGGTGAGTAACCTAGACAAACCAAACAACAGTCCAATCTACTCTATTCAATCAATTTTAGATTCCTTTATATTATGTAACGAAGATGAAATCACCCAACCAGATGAGGAAAACATGCACCCAATAAGTTCACCAGAACAATCAAATCTTCCCTTCGATCAAATTCAAAACATTGACAATCAATAGCCACAAGAAAATGAAAATGAGGCAAATGTACTTTGGACAATAAACTTTGATGGATCCTGTAACAAAACAAGTGTAGGGGCAAGTGTTTGGATCCAAAATATGAATCAAAGTTTTTCATACAAATTGGATTTCCCATGCACTAACGATATCACTGAGTATGAAGCCCTTCTCCTAGGCTTACAATTGCTTAAGCAATTAGAAGCCTAGAAGATATCGATCTTAGGGGATTCTGAACTTATCATAAAACAAATCAAAGGTGAATAATTAGCTAGAAATCCAAGGCTTAGGGAATATTGAAATGATACCCTTGATCTATTGAAAACCTTTGAAAAATATGAACTCATTTTCATCCCTAGAGCACTGAATCATCTAGCAAATTAACTCACCTTCAATGCCAGCAACTACCAAATACCTGAGATGAATGAACAACTCCGTGTAAATGTAAAACACAGGCCTGTTGTGCTTGATAATGAGGATCACTAGAAATTTTTTGAATCTGAAAAACACATAGATGATTTCTTGAAATCATTAAATGATTTCAGCATACCAATATCAGAAACCAGCCATAAAGAAAATTGTTTGTATATTGAACAAATCCCAGAAGTTGAAATGACATATTCTGCTAATATAAATCATTATGAGAATCCTTTTGAAGCATAAATAACTGACAGCGCATACCAAGAAGACTTGGAAGTTTTAGAATGCAAAAATGACCAAATTCCAAGAGGTCTCACACCTTTAGAACACCTTTTTTATTTTAACAATGTAGCCAAAGAACCGAGAATGGAGACTGTGGAAACCAACGTGGAAGAGCATAACATAGGCAGTCTAGCAGAACCCAAGATGATCAAACTATCCAGTACTCTCCCAGTTCACATAAAATCGCAATACATAGAGTTGTTCAAAGAGTTTAAAGATGTTTTTGCTTGGGGATACAAATACTTAAAATCATATGATACCAGCATCATCTAGCACAAGATTCCCCTCAAGGAAAATCAAAAGCCCTTCAAACAAAAACTAAGGAGAATAAATCCTCTCTTACTACCTCTAGTTAAAGCAGATATTGAAAAAATGCATGATGCTGGAATCATAGTACCCATTAGATTTTCAGAGTGGGTATCAAACTTAGTTTCTGTTAGAAAGAAAATAGGGGAAATCAGGCTTTGTATTGACTTCAGAAATTTAAATAGATCCTCTTTAAAGGACAACTACCCCTTGCACAAGATGGACCATATACTTCAAAGGGTAGTTGGGTAAAGAAGGATATCCCTCTTAGATGGGTTCTCGGGTTACAACCAGGTGTTAGTGCTCCCAAGTGATCAAATCAAAACTAATTTTACCACACCTTGGGGCACCTTTATGTATGTCAAAATGCCTTTAGGATTAATGAATGCAAGGGCCACCTTCCAAAGGGCCATGGACATATCCTTTTCTGAAGACATTGGCTATTTCATAATCATTTACCTTGATGACATAACCGTTTTCTCAAAAACTAATGAAGAACATTTGATTCACCTGAGAAACGTTTTTGAGAAGTGGAGGAAATTTGGCTTATCATTGAATCCCAAGAAGACACTCTTTGGTCTCCAAGAAGGTAAACTTCTTGGCCATATAATTTCAAAAGAGGGAATCAAAATAGACCCTACAAGGATAGATGGCATATTGCAGATCAGCCATCCAAGGAGCCTCAAAGAATTGCAATATTTCATCGGAAAGATTAATTTTCTTAGGAGGTTTATTCCTAATCTTGCTGAGCTATTAAAAAACATTACAAACATGCTTAAGAAAAATTTCGGTGTAAAATGGACTTTACCAGCTAAACAATCATTCAAACTGGTCAAACAAGCTCTTACTCAAACACCATTCCTGATTAGTCTATATTTTACCAAAGACTTTTACATCTTTTCTTTTGCATCCGAACATACAATAGCTGCAGTTTTACTTCAAAAGAATGTTTTGGGGCAGGAACAACCAATATGTTTCTTTATTAGGGCCTTAAGAGATGCTCCTCTCAAATATAATATCATGGAGAAACAAGCCTTAGCATTAGTGAAAGCTTTAAAATACTTTAGGGTCTATATTTTACACTCTCACATAATTTCTTTTGTTCCACATACTGTTGTCAAGGACATCCTAAGTCAAGACCCTAATGGCAAAAGGGGAAAATGGATTGCAACTATTCTTGAGTATGACTTAGAAATCAGACCCACCAAACTAGTTAAAGGGCAAATATTAGCAAAACTTATGGCTGAGTCTAACTTCCAAGCACTAGACATGAATATGGTAGATGTGTTGGAAGAAATAGAAGAATCTACTGCTCCTTTTATTGAAGAAACATTTCTGAATTCTCCTTGGTATGCTGACATTATTTATGTGCTTTTATATTTAAATGCCCCCCCTTCTTTGTCTAAAACTAAAGCTAGATTTTTGAAACAAAAGGCTTTGAGTTTTTACATCCTAGATGGGGTACTATATTGGAAAAATACTGTTGGAATTTTACTTAAATGTTTACTTGAAGATGATGCAGGGAAAATCATGCATGAGTTGCATGACGGAGAATGTGGAGGACACCTCTACTGGAAGGCCACAGCAAACAAAATTCTTAGATCAGGTTAATATTGGCCTACCCTTTTCCCAGACACTTAGAAGTTGTTCATGTCTTGCCATAAGTGTCAAATCTTTGATGACAAGAGAAAACTCCTTCCCTTACCCTTACATCCTATCAAAGTTGAGGCACCTTTTCAACAATGGGGCCTGGACTTCATTGGGGAAATCCACCCATCCTCCTCAGCTCAACATAAGTGGATCCTCATGGCCACTAACTTCTTTACCAAGTGGATAGAATCTATACCCTCCAGAAATGCTAATGACTTTGTCATTATCAAGTTTCTTGAAACAAATATCCTATCCAGATTTGGTTGTCCCAGAAAAATCATAACAGACAATGCTGCTGCTTTTAAATCTAAAAAGATGGTTGACTTCTGTTACAAATACCACATAACCTTGGGCCATTCCACTGCTTACTATCCCCAAGGAAATGGATTAGCTGAATATTCCAACAAGAGCCTCATCAATATCATTAAAAAGCTGTTGGAACAAAATCAGAAATCATGGCACAGTAAATTGGTTCATGTCTTATGGGCTGATAGGTTAACTACAAAGAAATAAATAAACATGTCCCCCTATCAGCTAGTTTATGGAATGGATGCAGTTTTTCCCACCTCATTAGGAGTGCCAGTCATGAAGCTCATTCAAGAATTGCAGGTTGAAGAGAATGATATGCAGAGGAGAATCAATCAAACCATCCATTTGCAGAAGTCCAGAGAAGAAGTTTATGGAAGAACACAGTTAGTCCAAGAAAATATGAAGAAGCTATTTGATAAGAGGACTAAGGCAAACAATTTCCAAGTTGGAAATGTTTTTTCTTAAGTGGGATTCAAGGAGAGAAGAGAAGGGAAAACATGGCAATTTTGAGAACTTTTGGAAAGGGCCCTATATTAGTCATGTTGAGAGGGGTCACAATGCATTTGGAGAAGACTTATATGGAGGTCCTGTCAATGGCAGGATGCTCAAGCATTACTTTTGCCAAGATTCTTAATTTTTAAAGCATTTTATTTTTCATTATAATATCATAGTCTACACATTGCATTCAAAATTGGAAAAATCAAAAATACAGAAACAAAGAAAGGAAAGAAAAGAGGGCAGATTGTAAAAACAAGAAAGGTATAGCCCCATACCAAAAAAGAGAAACAAATTCTGAAAGTGTGCAAGCCCAAATGCCACTCCTAAAAAACACACTTCTAGTTAGTCAAACAGCCTAATCTTGACTAATTAGCTTTAAATTTTCTGTTGATAGAATAGTGAATTTGATGAGCCAAACTGTTTAATCTTGGCTCATCAGTAGATAGTTTAGGATATAAATTAAAGGTTCAAACATGCTTAAAATCTGAACCTGGGTTTCCAAAGAGAAAATGACTCAAAATATGTTCCAAGTTCTGAGTCAAAAGATGTAAAAATTGGGTTCTGATCAGCTCAAAATCTGAACCAGATAGCGAAGGAAAGACAACTCACGTAAGAGTCAAAATAGAGTTAAAAAAAAAAAAAAAAGGAAGGAAATGTTTTAAAATCTCAGATCTCAAACCTTCCATTTTTGTTTTAAATTTTCTGCAAAATAAATGTCTATGTGCAACTTGTTTTTATGCCATAGATCACAGCAAGTCAAACAGCTCAATATTGACTTGACTGTTTTTAAATTTATGTTTTAGAAATTAGAGAAATAAAATCTGTTGGACAGTTTAATCCCAACAGATAATAGATTAGGTAGAGAATCATATGGGCTCATTTGTTTAATTTGAGCCCATGGAGAAATAAGGAGTAGAAATAGATTAGTTTCCCCGTTTTCAAAAGAATAAAATGTTGTGAAAGAGTTTGTCAATCCAAGTGCCCTCTGATGAAGAAAAAATGTTAGATCAGTAGGATTGGGTAGGTACAAAGATTGTATTGATGAATATCCATTGTTTTTATGGCTTCTAATATATTTCAGATCAAAAGAAGATCATCCACAAAAAGAAAGGCAGCCTAATGGATGAGGCACAGGTCAGCCTCCCAGAAAATGCAAGTCTGAAGTTCTTGATGCCTTCAAAAAAGGCACCATCCCCAAGTGGAGCCACTGTTAGCCACCTATAAATTCTGTTATATCAAGTGGTGGCTAAATGACTTTGGATAGCCTTCAAGAAACAATTTCATTTGCTAAAAAAAATTTATGCTTAAATTCTTTTGATAATATCCTGTCCTTTGGATAATCGTCACTGCTTTTCCCCCTTTGCAACTCAGAAATCCTGCTGATTCCCAAGAAAGAATACTATTGCAACCACCATTTTCCTTTTTCCCCCTTCTGCCAAAACTAACCTCATCTTTGCCTTTTCTTTTCCCATGAAATCCTTCATTATCATGTTTTCCCCTTCTCCCTTCATCAAAACCCCTTTGATAAGGTCTAAGACCCTTTCTTAGCCTTATCGAAACCCACCAACCCCTTTCAAAATCATTGAAAAATGCCTAAAATCACATTTTCATATTATGGACTTAAGCCCCCTTGGGCTAAGTCTTTAGCCCTCCCTTCCATACGCCCTGGTGTTGGAACCGAGCGCCAGCCTTCCAAGCGCTTATCGCGTTTCTCAATTGCAGTTAGCCCCTCCTTTTTAACCCCCGGTCATATGTTCCTCCATGCGCCCAAAGGCCCCGCAATCGAGCGCCAATCCATTTTGAATATTAATTATGTCCGCCCAAAGTTTAAACCTTTGGTTATATATTAAATCTGTCAGCTTTTTATTATATTATATTTTTCCGCCGGTCCAAAGTTCAAGGCGATCTCCACCGTTGATCTGATCCACAGATCGACGACCGAAATCTCTTGCCCCGATGGTCCCCGCCATCCACTCACCACTGCAAAAACCGCACGGTATCCATCGCACTGCTTTTAAGAGCATGGCGGTATTTTTTATTTTGCAGCGATTCCATACACCGCTTGACGTGTGGCTTGGGCACTGTTCATAAAACCGCCATCCATCGCGCGTTAAAGATCGGACGTGGACTCGACGCGATATTGACGTCCACCGTCCGATCTGAGGCCGCTCATCGGATGGTGATCGCTCACTGAAGAAGCCCGACGGTTAACCAGGATATAGCGCGGTCATCGAAACATCTCTGCTCTCGATCTGATCTACAGATCGACGGCCCATAATTCATCGCCCTGATTCCTCCGCTTTGACTTTTCGCCTCTGCTCTCGACCGTCAATCTCTGCGCAATCGACAGCTCCAATTCAATTTATTTTTCCGCCTTCCCTTTGAATTCCTCTGTTGAATCTCAACAGTTGGATGATGCCATCCAACAGCCACGCTTCCTCCACATGCCTTCTGAAGCAGTTAACCTATACATGCAGGATTTTATAAATAGTTGTTTGTATTTTTACAGGGTTTTATGGTTTTTCCACTATGTCTGAAGAAAATTTGAAGGCGGAGGGTGACTATCCTCCCACCTTCGATTCATCAAAGAAAATCCTTCGCAGGGTTTTAAATTCACATTTCATCAGTGATTTACGAGGCATTGATGCCATATCATCCCTGTGCAACCTGGCACACCAGCAAAAAACACAGTAAAACAAGCACAGTCAGAGAAGTATCAGTGCGGAAGACAAAATATATCAGGACAAAAAATTAAAGACAGATCTATAGGGATTATGGCTAAAAATGGATTATCAAAAGCCTGAAACACAGTTTAAAGAAAATCATAAGTGCCTTATCAGGCAGAAAGCATACGATGCCACATCAGGGGCTAATTAAAATTCCCCAGCCGTCACAGAGCCACCTACAGCCTCAAAGCAATCAAAGGAAATTCGAAGTTATTACCAGACTCAGAGATATTTTGCATCAATACAGCTGAACAGTTATTTCAACCAAAGGAACTTATTGTAGCTGTTAGCAGAAGTTATTACAAGGATGACGAGGAGCCTTGAAGTCAACAAATTCTTTCCAGCAAACCTAATAGTTAATGTAAATGATTTTATATAGAGGACACCTATGTAAGTTGCTTCATTGAACCCCCAAAGGCCAAGAATCCATTTAAGTCTGTATTAAATAGTTTTTGAGATATTTTATCAGATCTCACCTCCTCATTCTTCTATATATACTTCTGAAGAAGATGCATGAGGGGTTGGTTGATCACTAGTTGTAATATTGGAACTCTCTGAAATAATATATAGTCTGTTGAAGTTGAAGAAGAATTTGAAGTCTTGAAGCCCTGATGATGTTGTTGCATGCTTGTTATTGTGAAGGCTCTATCATCAGATCCATGACCTTGGCTGTTGGTGAAGTATTCTGAACTGTTTTATTTTTTTCCCCTGTTTTCATTATGTTCCATAATTTCTTACTACAGTAGGTTGAAATTTTTTGGCTAAGAAATGACTCCTGGAAGCACCTTAGACCTGTTCATCCTTCATTGTTTTATTTTTTCTTCTGCTGAAGTATTTTAGAGTCTTTAATCTCTCTCTTTAGTCTTCATGCTTGTTTATTTCCTTAATAGTTTGAATAGTTGGTTTCAGCACAATTTATGGTTCTCCCTGCTTGTCTGCTGCCACTTTAAAACTGTTATTGAAGTCTCCCTTTGTATTTTTTTGTTTACAGTGAGTCAAGGAGGTCTGTTATGATCTTGCCCTTTGTCCTTACTTAAATAGTTGTCTCAAAGTTCTTTGTAGTTGTTATCATAGATGTGTTAGGTGTTCCCTCTTCTATGACTGCAATTATCAGTGAATCTTTTATGTTTTCTAAATCATTTGAAATAAAATCTTTGAGGAAATAGGGTGTTCCCCGAATCTTAGATTTTTTTTTAAAAGTTGTTTTGAAATCATTGTTTGCTTAAAGGTGTGATTTGTAGAATTCATGGTTAGCCCTGTCTATCAAAAGGCTCTTTATTGTTCAAATTGTGTTTTCAAATTCCCTTTGTTGAGAATTAAACTTCTCTTTCCAAATCATTGATGTCCATCGCCTTCCAAAAACCAAAGGATCCTGCGGCCAAGTTAGATTTTCCCCCTGATATCCCATAGCCCTGATAATTATGTTATGACCTCTTTTTGACTCCATTGCCCAATGAACCAAATGTTCCTCCATTCTATATGTCTTTCCTAGGCCTTTCATGTTCTGCTGTGTCAATCCAACCAAACAAACAAACAAACACCTGCACTTAATAACTAGTCTAAAATCTATACTCTAAGCACACAAGATAAACTGTTGCGAACAAACATTCGAGAGATCCCTCTCTGAGAACAGGAGGACTAGATCCTGGGACTCTAAAGATTGGTTCTGATGTTGCCTTGTATTTTTATTTTCCAAACTATCAAAACATGGGACACCAACAAGAACAAGGAAAAACGAAAGCACGGAAAATTTGAGAACTTGTGGAAAGGACCATACAATATTTCAGCCTATCATGAACAGCATGCTTTCCTCTTGAAAGACATGAGTGGAGAATATTTCTTAGGAGGACCAATCAATGGTAGGATCCTTAAGAATTATATTTTATGATGCAGATTTCTGAAAATTTCCCAATTCCATTGTATATATCATTTTAATTTTTCTGCAAAGTGTGAACTGGAGAATCATTGGAGCTTGGAGCCCGAGGTGAAGCCCATAAAGTTTCATTTGGTTTCTGTTGTTTTCAAAGTTTAGTCAAAGTAAAATCATTATAGTTTTGAGTTAGATTATTATATCAAGTTTTTAGCATTTAGTTTGGTTTTAAGCTTTTGACTCCATGCCCAATGGTTAGGCTACTTGATCTATGGTGTTCTTGACACCTCCAAGGAGCTTCCATTCCCAGCTAGAGCCAATGTTAGTTTCAGATTTTGAAAACTTCCACCAATGATCAAATGGACTCTTACCATGTCTTGTTAGGGTCCCATTGTCAAAATTTTGTCATTCCATTGGGTCATCATGCAAACATTTGGTCACTGAATGTAGATCTAGGTCTGATTTTACTCCTTCTAAAAATTTATTAATTGCTGACTCATTTCACCTCTCAGCTGAGTGTACCATCATTCATAAGTTTTCATCATCATTACAATCATATTTATCATGGTTTCATTCAACCCAGAGTCTCCATTAAGTCTTTAGGGTTCCAAGGTCATAAAATCATCATTCCATGCATAAATTCCAGCAAGTGGAGGAGTGACAATAAAAGTAATTTCATCAATAAATTTGATTTCAAAGAAAAATGTAATTTTACGTTCTTAATTTGTAATAAGTACTTCAGAGTTCCAAATAGTTGCAACTTCTCAAGTTCCACCAGAAAATGTTCAAGGTTCCAAGAATAAATTCCGTGCTCCAAAGCCACCAAAAGTTCAAATTTCAAAGTATCAAGTTCAAGGTTAAAATGAAATTTGGTGGGCCACCCCACTAAAATTGAACAATATGATATAAAAAGCAAAGAAAAAAGTTGTATGTTCATTATTTTACTCTCTCCCAACAAAATTTCGCCCCTCATTGGTAGCAAGGTCGAGTTTTTAGCTTTCAATGGAAAAATTTCTCCTCGTTATGCATCCAAACACCTCATTGCGTTTTTCGTTGTGCATCCAGACACCTCACTGTGTTTTTCACTATGATTACAGACACCTAACTTCGTTGTGCATTTGAGCGAGGAGGTAGGGCATTGATTTCTAAAGGAAAATTTTGAGCAAGTAATGGATTTTCAAGTTTTTGAAGATCGTATACAAGTTGTAATCAAGTAAGCAAAGATAATCGTCCCTTTCTTCATCAATTTTCAAAGCATAAAAAACTTTACTCTCTCAGCTAGGGTTTTAAAGTCAATTTAGAGAAATAGTGTCATGGTTATTTTTTTAGTTGAAAACCCTAAAACTCACTTTGTACACCTTCATTCACTTCATTTGAATCATTTACACATCTTCCCCTCACCCAATTCCTATTTTTCCCAAAAACTCCACTCAAACCTTTATTTCTACCCTATTTTTACCCTAGGCCTGTATTTTGGCATTTTCATCCCCTTTCCCTCACAAAAATTCAAAAATTTCACTTCTCCCTACTTCATAACATCATTCCCTCTCCCCATAAATTTACTCAAAATTTTAGGCAATCCCAAACTTATATTACCATTGCATTCATAGACCTATCAAAAATACTTTGTTTTTTCTCTTCTTCATTAGAGTTTTCTTGCTGCCATGGACATTGATACCTCCCCCTATGAGAGGAAGAAGTATAAAGGAGGAAAGATATTGAGGTTTGAGCCCTCTAACTTCCATCAAATCACCTCATCTCACTTTATACTCAAATGTTTTCAAGATGTCAATTGTGTACAGTTTTGCAAAAAACTACAAGATGTGGGATATAATGAACAATTCATAGGGTTATTTTCCATTGCTTTGAAAAAGGAAAAGGTTGTTATAGCAGGGATAGAGTTTAATTTCACACTAGAATCCATCTCCATATCCACCAGAATACCAAATCATGGAGAAGAATGGTTCAAGGGTATGAATCTTGATGATGAATACTTCAAACCCTACTTGAAATCACCCTACAAAGATGCTCCATTGCATGTATTTCCTTTCAGATATTTATTGGATAAATATGCTCCATTGATGAAGACCATTATGAGGTTTTTCACTTGTGAAGGACGTTTTTCAAGACTTTATATGCATTTTACAGCTGTGAAATCTCTTAACTTGTGTGATTACCTTTTCAAAAGTGTGACCAAGATGGCAGAGAAGATACAAGAAAAAGGGAAAGATCATATAGTTTGTATTTTCCACCACAGTCTAACTAAGATTGTCATTCTTCACCAATTGCAAAATAATAAGATCACTTGGGAATCATTTTTGGAGAGGATATTTCAGGAGAACTTGGTGGAGCCATTATAGCAGCAAGAATTTTTTTCATCGGAGCATGATGTGGGATCACCAAGTAATAGGGAGGAATAGCCTCCAAGTGACATGGATGAGGAGAAGCTAAGAAAAGCTGTAATATTCCCAAATTTTCACATCATATTTGGAATATTAGAGTCCTTGATTTTCTTAATGAATTAAGTAAATAAAAGGGTGGAGGGACCCATAATCCTCAGTATGAATAAATATCCACTTTTTTGTGTGTGAATGTGGATTAATTAAGCCTAGATATGCATAATAAGGTGGTTGAGCAACTACTAATGTGAATGAAATTGGAGAACCTGTCTCATTAATGAGATAGATCATGGAGGTTGACACAGTCAACTAAGATCTTGAAGAGATCAAACAGAAGGTTGATTCAGTCAACTAAGATCTTGAAGATGTCAAACAAAATATCATGGGACATTCATGATAAAGTGATGGAGGATATTGTGCAAACAAAGTACACTTGATGGAGAAGGTGTACATTGCACCTAGACATGATGGTTGATTTGGTCAAACAGCGCAGTCAAACTTGGAGGATATTTTCCACATACACTGCGCAGTCTAGATGAGGGCCAAGGCTTTGGAAGGCTCAAACATAATATAAAGAAGATGAAGGCAAGGATGAAGGCATGTTGATTATTCTTGATGTAAAGATATTTTCAGATTTGGAATTGTCATGTGACATTTCGTTGCTTTCTCGAGTTGTTTAGAAGAGATTGAAAGTGTTGTTTAGCATAGGGTGTTCCTGGTCGGGAATCCCTCTTCTTTCTTAGAGAAGCTCTAGAAAGAGTCTTGTACTTCATTATACATTAGGCTTAAGTGCCACATCTCTTTTCCTACTTTCTGTAGAACATCCATATTCAGAAATTGTAGATTTCTGAAGATCAGTTTGGAAGGAGGAAGTTGTCTTCAGTACTTCAGCTAGAGAACTAGTGAGGGTTTATTCCTATCACCTTGGGATTATTGATCAGATTCCCAGAGCTTAATTTCATAACTAGCATCGGGCCAAAAATTTTTGACCTCCTAGCAGCAGTACTTCCTTTAGTAATTACGCTATCTAAATTGCAGATCAAAAAGGAGGAAGGAAGTTACTAACATTTCAGCTAGTAATCCTATGAGGGATCATCCCCTCACATTTCCATTAGTCTTTCCATCATCTTGGAGTTTATTACAGCATTTTTCAGCAGGAAGAAGGCCTCTCTTTCCCTCACAGCGCATTTTCTGTTGGCAGTTGTGTTGCATCAGCTGCAATCATTAATAGAGGATTAAGAAGATAGATCTAGAGCTTCTAGCTTATAGATCTGAAGAAGGGATCAGTCCTTCAAGATTAGATCTGATCTTGCAACATATTTCATCCATCCATTTGACAGATCTAGCTTCAGATCTATATTTCCCATCAGATCAAGGATCAAATCCTAGGGAGGTGATTTTCCAAAGTTGTAGATCTGGAAAATCCTTTTTGGGTTATCTTGGGAATCCATCACATTGGCCATATCTTGAATCTTGGCATTATCTGAGCTTCAGTTTTGAGTATATCTGCATTTTCCTATTCAACCTGCAACTATATGTTCATATTCTTCTAAAGGGACAGCACATTATTTACTTCAGTGCCTCTCCAGTTACATTGTACCTATTGCATCATGTTTTCTGGGTGATTCTAGACCAACTTTTTAGCTAGATCTACTCATATTTTGTACATTGTGTAACTGATTCTTCTCCAACCTAATAAAATGGCTTAGCTTCTCTGTAAATTCTGATGTTGTCTTAAGATTTACTATTTATCTTCCTATAGTTCTTATATTGTGTAAAATTATTACTGCATTCTCCCTTTTGGGATATTACAGTGGTATCAGAGAATGATCTTTGGCTCAGCATGTGGACACTTCATCTTTTGCATCTAAAGAAGAAGCAAATAGATGAGATCTATCATCGAGGGAGAAAATTCTGCCACTCATTTCTGTAGATCTATGCAAGATCTCCCTAAGGATGTTAATCAAATGAAAGAGGAAATGTAGAAAGAAGATCCACGAAGAAGATATGATGAGGAAGGTCCAAGCACTTCCTATCAGAAAAGAAGAAAACTGGAGAATCCTATATCTCCTCATAGATCCATTATGCCCACTTTCTTTGGAGAAGGTGAGAGGTGCAGAAATGAAGAAAGGAGAACACCTAAGACTCATGAGATTCTCAATCTATATCTTGAAGAGTACAAAGCACAGTCTAGAACATTCAAGGAGAAGCTAACTCTCCAACAATTCTTCAAAATCAAAGAAGAAAGAGGATCCTATAGCAGCAATAGAAGAAAGAGGCATAATAGATTATATTTGCCTACATTTGATGGAACTTCCTCAAGTACTGTTAAGGCTTGGAGGAGAGAGTTAGATGCATTTTTCAGGCTACATCCTGTAGCTGAAGGAGAGGTTGTTCAAATTGTAGCACTTCATCTTTTAGATGGAGCTAATGATTGGTGGTTTGGTCACATGGAGCATGCAAAGGTGACTAAATATTCATATTTCTTTCACAAGTTGAGAAAGAATTTTTATGTGAAGAAGATAGATATGTGCCACAAAGAAACACTTCCTAAGGAGGAGGTTGTCAATCTTGTCACTCTGGACAAGAGGTCACTACATTCACCACCAGCTGCAGAAGTACTTGCATCCGAAGAAAATACACTTGCATCTTTGCAAGATAGTCTTGAGCTCTTGACATATAGAGTCCCATGCATGATTCATGAGATGCATGAGGGAAAGGAGGGAGATTCCAGCACTGGTACACTTGGATAATAGCAACCATCACTCTTACCAGCAGTTGGAGGCACTATTGTCCCGGTTGGAGGAACTCTTGTGTTCTGTCAAGAGGTTCCCACATGTCAGTTGATCCAAGGTATGCATACACATTCATCACCTATTGTTTCAGTAGATCTTATTGAACCTTTTGGGGACATGCCATCAGGGCCAATGCATAACCAAGGATTAGAACATAGTGCTGATTTGATGCAGCAACATATCACAGTGCAGAGGACCCTTGATCTAATCAAGGAGGAGTCTAAGGACTATCCCAATTCATCATTGTTGAGCTACATTCAACCCTTTGAGTTGAAGTGTAGAGTTTCATAAAATGGGATGAGCCTAATCCTGTATACAATAACTAGTTATGAGATCAGTGTTGTGCCTTGCTTTGAGACAGCACATATATTATTATGCATATCTAACGTGTTGTTACCGATGAAATAGGTAACCTGACCTCAAAACGGGAACTCTAGCCCAAAATGACTCAAAACAAATGAAAAAACACCCCAAAAACAAAAAAAGTGTATTCCAGAACGCACTGGGTTTTTTTTTAAGGTCAAATTTCAACAATTTAGAAAATTATGTTAAAAACAAAATTGTTTCTTGAAAAAAGGATTGAAAAAACACCCTCAAAACAAAACCAGTTGATGCTGGAATAACAAAAAAAAAAAAAAAATTTGTGTCATATTTTTTACATTTTTAAAAATAGAAATAACATTTTTTAATTTTTAAAATTCAAACATTAAAAAAAAACCTAAAATTTAAGAAAAAAATAAATTTAAAAAATAAAAACACTTTAAAGCTTAAAATTTAAGAAAAAAATAAATTTAAAAAATAAAAACATTTTAAAGCTTAAAATTTAAAACTATATAGGAATAAAAAAATAAAAATAAAAACAAATTAAAAATTTTAATTCAAACATTAAAAAATCCTAAAATTTAAGAAAAAAAAATGTTAAAATAAAATAAAATTAAATTAAAATAAAAAATAAAAAGAAAAACTAAAGATTAAAATTTCAAAATATATAGAAATAAATAAATAACAAAATTAAAATATTAAATTAAAATAAAATAAAAGTAAAAGTAAAATAAAATAAAATAAAATTATAAAAAATAAAATATAGAAATTAAATTAAAAAAAAAAAAAAAAAAAAATGTTTATTAAATTAAAAAAATAAATTAATTAATTAAATTTAAAATTTAAAAAAAAAAATTAAATTTAAAGAAATATATTAAATTTTAATAAATTTAAAACTTTCAAATTAAAAAAATTAAAAAATAAAAACATTATTTAAATTAAAAGTAAAAAAATGAAAAATTAATTTAAAAAAAAAAATGAAAAATAAATTTCAATAAAAATATTAAATTTAAAACAATATATATTAAAAAAACAAATAAATTTTAAAAAATAAATTAAATTTAAATTATAAAAAATGAAATATATATATATATGAACTTGAATTAAAAAAATATATATTAGATTTTATTAAATTTTTAAAAAAAATGTTAATATTAAAATAACAAATTATATATATATATATATATATATATATATTAAATTTTAATAAATAAATGAATAAACAAATAAATTTTGAAATAAAAATTAAATTTTAAATATAAAGAAAAGAAAAAAAAAATTGTTAAAATAAAAACTTTAAAAATCAATTAAAATTGAAAAAAAATATATTAAATAAAAAATAAAATGAAAAACAAATTAATTAGAAAATTTTAAGTTTAATTTAAAAAAAAAAAAATCTAATTTTAAATACACAATTTTAATTGAAATATATATATATATATATATATATATATATATATATATATATATATATATATATATATATATATAATGTAATTAAAAAAAAATAATAAAAAATTTAAAAAATATATTAAATTCAAATAAGTAAATAAAAATACAAAATTTACTAAATTTTAAAAAATTTAATGAAAGAACTAAACATAAAATTTAATAATAAAAAAAAATGAAAAAAAAAAATCAATTAAATAAAAAAAAAATACAAAATTTAATAAAAATTATTAACAAAATTTAGAAAAAAATAAAAAAATTAAAATTAAAATTAAAAAAAAATGAATAAAATTAAAAAATAAAAACAAATTTAAAAAACAAAAATATATATATATATATATATATATATATATATATATATATATAAATTTAAAAAAAAAATATTAAATTTTTTTAATATATATATATTAAAAATTTAAAAAAAAAAAATAATGTAGGGCGCCACACCGACTTTCATTTACTATGCTTAAAGTTTATCTAATGCCTCCATCGTTGGAAGCCAATTGGCGACGCCACCACGATCAAAAAATTCTTTTTTTTTTTTTAATAATTTTTTTTATTATTATTATTTTTTTTTAGTTTTCTTTTTTAATTTTTTTAATTTCTTTAATTTTTTAATTCGTAATTTATTTTTTTAATATTTTTTTTATTTGATTTTTTTATTTTTATTTTTATTTTTATTTTTTATTCCTTTTTTTTATTTCAAAAAATTAAAAATTATTTTTTTCAATTCAATTTTTTTTTTTTTAAATTTAATATTTTAGATTTTTTAAAATTCAAAATTTATTTATTAAATTTTAATTTAATTTAATTTTTTTTTAATCTTTTAGTTTATTTAGTTTTTCATTTTTAAAATTTATAAATTTTTTAAAAAAAAAAAAAAAAAAAAGGGTAAATTTATGAATATTTGTTTTTTAATTATTTGCACGTGGTTTTTTTCATTTTTTTTGTTTTCTAATGATAGTTTTTTTTTTTTTTTAATTCTTTTAATTTAATTTTCTTTTTCAATTTTATTTTTTTTTTTTTTTTTTTTTTTTTTTTTTTTTTTTTTTTTTTTTTTTTTTTTTTTTTTAATTTAAATTTTTAAATTTATTTTTTTCTTTTTTGTATTTTATTTTTTTTATCTAAATTTTAATTTTGTAATTTTAATTATTTTTTAATTTTCTATTTTATTTTATTTTTTTTAATTATATGGTTTTTTTTAATAACTTAGAAAAAAATGTTTTTGATGTTTTTTTTTTTTTTTTTTTTTGGTTAATTTTTGTTTTTTTTCTTTAAATTATGTGTTTTTTTTTTCGAATTTTTTCATTTCTTTTGATATAATTTTTGAATATTTTTGTTTTTTTTTGTTTTTTTTTCTGGTTTTTTTTTTTATTTATTTTTGTTTAAATTTTTTATTTTTACGAGTTAATTTTGTTTTTTTTTACATTTTTATTGGTTTTTTTATTGTTTTTATATATATTTTTTTATCTAAGTTTTGTGTTTTATTACCAACATGAAAATCACCACTCTAAAAAAAAAAGGTTGATACTGCATCAATACGTTTCAAAATTAGCATGAAAATCACCGCTCAAAAAAAAAAAAAATTGATGCTGCATCAAGACATTTCAAAATTAGCATGAAAATCACTAACATTTTAAAACAAATATTCATACTTCATAAATAAAAATATTACAGTGTCAAAAATGTGCCCAAAAAAACAGGGGGGTGATTCTGCATCACCACTTTTCAAAATCGGGTGCTTTTTATGCTACCAAAAAAAAGTAGGTAATAGTGCGGTTACCTATTTCATCGGTAACAGTGTTATCTACAGTGCTGTCACTTAGTAGCTATGAAGATGAGGAGGTCCTATCATTCTTGGAGCATTCTGAAGGTAACTTCACTCATGAAGCAATGGAGGATAAGATGGTAAATCGTAGACATCTAGATATGAGAAATCTTTTCTCCTTTCTTGATGACGCTTTCTCAATGAACATTTCACAGCTCAAAGAGAGACTTCTACCTACAGTAGATCTAGGACCTCATTGGTTTTGGAAGGCCATGGATGAGAAGAAGGTCTCATTAAGAGATCTCATTGGAGGTGCACTTCAACATTTCATGAAGTGCAAATTTCTTCATCAGTTTGGGCAGGATGGTATTCTACAAAGGGAGGATACCATGATTATGTGGCACGTCACTCATTTTCCATATTGGGGTGAGTGGGTGAGGAGGATAAGCAAGGGGTTGCATGACCACTTGCAGATGTATGACATGGGCCAGCAAGCTTGGTTACGTTGGTTGCCCTTGGGAGATTCTTGTCACTACCCAAAGGCTCCTATTTCTTTGATCCATGCCTTGAGGAACACTTATGAGATGAAGAAGGAGGCATGGCTGCGCTGGTTG
The DNA here is from genome assembly GCA_034641835.2 of Pinus albicaulis. Taxonomy (NCBI): domain Eukaryota; kingdom Viridiplantae; phylum Streptophyta; class Pinopsida; order Pinales; family Pinaceae; genus Pinus; species Pinus albicaulis. Next base: position 36,439,811 of record CM076576.1, read on the forward strand.
CTCTTGGGTGAGTATGGTTACCACCCAGTAGCTCATATTTTTTTGATTCATGCCTTGTGTATCAATGATAGAACAATTCTTGTCATATGTCTTCTCTAGCTTCTTGTAGCAACATCTCCTGAACAATTCTCACCTGCATCTTCTGCGGAATTGTCCTCTGTGAGCTGCAACAAAACCTCTGCAATAGCAAGTCTTCCCTGCTACCAGATACCTCACCAAGCTTCTCTCCGGCTTTTGGTATCTCTCTGGTCCGCTCCTGTGGAACCATTTGAGCACTGCTGCTCTAGGCTGCTGCATCTTCTCACCTTCCTCTGCTGCTACCTTCACAATACAAAAGAAAATCACCAGCTTACATATTTTCACCACTTGTACATCTTCTTCCTCTGTACGCGAACTTTTTCTCCGCAGGAAATCATTTTCCCTGCTCTGATACCACTTGATGGCGGGGTAAACCCACAGTCTCCTTTTTCTCTGACCTTTTCAATCTCTAACTGTGCATAATGCCTTCACATTTCATGGCTCAAACATTTCCCAATCCGGGCAATCTTACAAGATTCCTTTGTTCTACGCTGGCAAATTAAACACTTAAATCTGAGAGCGTTAATATCTCAAATATCTGATGATTTGAGATATTACATTTGAGTCCCCTATGTCATGGGAGTTCAACCTGACATTTGAACTTATAATAAACCCATTATATAATGATCATCACATATCAATCATCATATATACTCTCCGACCCGAATGTTTATTCGACCTAATTGACACTTGGTTGCATCTTCACTTTAGTCTTTTTAACCCAAACAAATAATGAAAGCCTTCAACGCTTCCTTGAGCTCACGCACGGATTGAAATTTCTGAGTTTCATAAGATCATATTGTAGACCTTGGTTAATTAATCACCAAGGCATTGTGCCCATTCCACTTATATTAAAGCCTCCAATCAAACCAAATACATAAACCATATGGGTACTCCAACCAAGGTTGGACTTATAATGAAACACAACCGTTTTCCTCATGGTAATCGAGCCCCATTGTCATTACCATACCACGGCTTGCGTGACTTACAACTATGGTTTATAAATACCCCTTGGTCCACAAGGGTTTGACCCCGAACCCATTAAGATTTACGCCAGCGATTAACACAATACATGAGGGCCCGTCGACCAGTTAACTTTCCTTGCCCATAAACGGCTGATGGAATGTCGTACTGGCCTTGACGATCCAATGATCCAAACTGGATATCGCATGAGTTAATTGCACGATCGTTAATTCGCGATGAGAGTGGTTTTTGGAACCCACGTTTAGCCACGTGTCGATCAAAGGCACATATCGCGTTATTTTGTCAATTACAACTTACCCCCTTTATGGTCACGCGATACACCGGAATTCTATCTTGAAACCATATTTACTATGCGGTCTTCAGGTTCTGCTTTAAAGTTCAAGCCCATTAACTCCGCTACCTTCCACAGTTGATAAGACCCGACAATCTTGCTTCGTCAACAATGAATCGACCTTATTTTCATCACAGGTAGAGTTCAATGCTCCTTGAGCGTACAAAATCTGACTTCCGGTTGTTCTCGGATGGAGCCTCTGTTCGCCCACTCCAAACCAGAACAACGTGTTCCACTTATTCACCAAGGATAAGCATTCGAGGATAGACAGAGATTTATGGAAATTCACCCAGGACAACTACAGTCAATCTATTCACAGAAGATGTGTATGTAAGGACAGGCATGGAGGAAACAAGAGGTTTCCTCGCAGAGTCTACACGCAAGAAACAGTCAGGGTTAACTCAATTGCACCCTCATCAGGGATCAAAACACAATTGAATTCGCAATTCCATTTCGCGGAGTCAAATCGAACTTCCACAGCATTATATGGACAAACATTACACCTCTTCTCCTAATTAACTCTTAATTCATGGCTTTAGAACGCACTGTTCTCACCACAGAATTGCCACACAATCACTCCTTGACACACAGTCTAGTTTCATGGCTCTTAACATGATTTCTACCATTCAGATTTCCATACCCTTGCTTATTGGACTCGAGCTCAATTACACAGAAATCCATTATCCTTCTTCAAGAAAGCATATATGCATTCCAACATGATTTAACTCGACAAATGCACAATAATACTAAATCAAATTCCTCATTTATGCAATGAGCTTACTTACAACCTTCTAGTGGCCTGGTCTTCAATCTGATGGCCTTCAACTCTACAGCACCATGTATTCTATGCAGTTCTCTCTCTACAGGTCTCTCGAACTCTGCCACAGAGACTTATTTTTATACAACTATCACCAATGAATCGATTCAGATTCTTTGATGATTCAACAACCCTTCAAATTCCTACAGTTCTAAATTTTAGCCTAACTATCTAATAGACAGAGACGGATTGTCTCTTCCTTTGCCCACTAATCATTTGGGCAGTTACACTTCCTCTACAATTAGCTAAAAATAATTCAGATATGCATAATTTCATAGGGAACCAAAAACATGATGCCCCTTTATGTTTATTTATGTACAAAATGTTGTCCTGAGCCTAATGCTCCTGCATCAAACTCCCCAGGTTAAAATGGTTCATGATCTCCTGATCATATGCTTTCATCTTGGTCTTCTTGGATCCCATACTTTTTTCTGCAACTAACCATCCGTTTCAGTGTTCTCCTTTCGCATTCCTCCTGGCTTCCCTATCTTGATCTGCATCTTTGCACTTGCTATGCCCTCACAGTCTGTGATTGTCTTCTTCTTGCTGCTATTGTTTCTCAGCTTTCTTACTGTTGTCCCTTTTGGAGGCATCCCCTGCATCAACTTTCTTATAAATTCAATTTCTCGGTCTAATATTTCCTCTGACTGCTGGACACTTACTTCTGGTTGTTGCATTCTCATTTCTTCAATTCTTACTGCTACCCTATTTGCCACCCAATCATCCATAACCTCTCTACAATAGTAAAAATTTTGCTCCTGTGCTGGCAACACTTCAGCTTGTTGCTTCAAAATTTCACTCTCTTTTTTGAATGTCTTCAGCAAATATTCCAGTGACTTGCTTTGTGCTTTTCTCTCATTGTTAGCATGTTGTGATTTCGATTCAGCATGTTCCTCTCCTGTCTGGGCAATCTTCAGCAATTTCCTCCCTTCTTCTTGAATGATTCCAATAATCACCTCGAGTCTTCCAAACACTGAGATTTCGTCTTTTAACAGAGTAAAACCCTGATTTTCAACTACAGTAGTAGCCCCAAAAGTATGCCATACAGCCTTCTCTTCAGTCTCCTCTTGGCTTTTCGAACAAGCCAATTCTTCTCTGCTATCAACAGCAACAATTTTCTGCATATGAGACATGGCTACCTCATCTTCATTCTTCAGCTGCTCATCTTCATTCTGCAATCCCCAATTCAGAAATTGAGGTTTCCTCTCTTGCACAGGATCCTGTTGATTCAGCATACCCTCTATCAACTTAATTCCTCCATTCCAGGGATCAAACATTCCCATAGAATTCTTCTTCTCTTTCAATTGACTGCCCCATGCTGTCAACTTATCTCCATCATCAACAGGATTTGCATTCATCAAACAATTGTCAGAATCAAACTCACAAGGCCTCAAAGCCTTTCTCTTCTCTGCCAACATCTTAGTATGTTGTCCTACAATTCTTTTCTTCCCCATCATCACATCAAAATGTTGATTCCAAATCTTCAAACATTTCTTGAGACTGTCAGTCAATCTCTCCTCTGCACCATCCTCTTCAAGGATGCCTCTTTGCTCTAGTTCATAAAAATGAACTCTCTCATCTTCAATCATCTCTGTCCTTACCATCCGAACACCTTCCCTCTGTGGTTCTGTCCTCTGTTCCAGAACACTTAATTCATGCCACTATCTTGGCATCTCCTCTTCACTATCTTCTATTGTCACTATCTCCTCAGCTTTCATCAGAATGGAATTCTAACTTTCTGTCTCTGCAAAAACTTTAGCTACCAGTCCATCACCCTTTACTTGGCCATTTAATAAAACAGTCTCTCATTATCAGCATTAATGACAAATTTATCTCCACCAGCCTCATTGAAACAATCTCCTCTATAAAATAAGGAATTAATGAATTCCTTCTGCTGCACTAACACAATCTGATCTTCATCTGAAATATATTCATCATATCTTTCTTGGTAACAGTCAGCTTCATTCATCATAGTTCCATCATATGATCTGCCTTCATTAATACCTGCATTCACACACAACTTGTCAGATGCAAAAACATAAGACCTCATGGTCTCATTTGATGATTTCATCCCCAAATATTCTTGTTGTTCCAAGTATTTCATATGCTTCAGAGATTCTTCAATGGTATCCCTTTCAATTTCTTCAAGTTGTACAACTTCCATATTCTAGCCAATATCATAAACTAAATCTCTTCTGCTTCCAATATGTGGGAAAGCAGAATATTTCTCCAACTATGCATGGGAATCTTCAAAACATGTAGCTGATCCATTTTCTTCCTCAGTGAAAACATCAGCAGTTTGTTCTCTCTCACCTGTTGTTCCTGCAAACATACAAAATATGTCAGATGTAAGGCTCTTGGACCCCTTTGTCCCACTTGAAGCTTCAGTATTCAAGTCCTTCTCCAAATACTCAATCACTCTGAGTATTTCCTTCTTCTTCTGAGCATTTATCATTTGCTCTTTCTTCCTTTGTAGCCTCTGCCACTTTATCTTCTTCTTCATGATCCAAACAACTCTCTAGTTTTCCTCTATCATCCTCCCCAGTTCAATAAGTTTCTTACTGATCTCAACCATCTCTTTCCAATATTCTTCATCAGTGAGTCTCTTCCTTATGCCATTTGCTTTGGCATCTTCCCTCAGTCTTCTGTTGTGGCTTCTCTCAGAACCTCTACAATCTCTGCAATCTATGTTATGGATCTCAGTAGCCATTCTCTTCTCTAGGATTTCTTCACCCACAAGCTACACTAAGCCTCTGCAATAGCAAGCTCTCTTGCTACAACTTACCTCACCAATCCCTTCCTCTAGATCCGGCTTTTGGCAAGTACTGGTCCCCTCTCTGTTGGAACCTTTTGAGAACTCTCTTCTGCTCTCTAAGCTTCACTCTGCAACTTCTCTCAAGAACACCTTTGTTCTTCTTTCATCCAACCTCAGTTGGAAATCTTTCAGGTTCTGCCACACTCTTTCTGCACTCAGAATCCCTTGCTAGACTCTTTTTATCACTGCTTTCAAGCTTTTGATCCGCTTCTGCTGAGATCCCTCCTCAATTGCTTGCACCCTAAAATCTGCAAAAAATACCTTCCAACTAGAGTTCAAATAAGGCTCATCATCTTACCTTTCAAGATCCCTGACTGATCTTGCTTTTCCCTTCACCTGCACTGCACTCTATCTGTTGTAATCTTCAAGACTCCTTTTCTTCAACTCCAGATTCTGCACATCTGGGCTATCAACCTTCACTGCATACTTAATCAAATCTGAAACTCTGTTAAACAGATGTAAACATCAACTTTCTCACTGTTCAATATATGTGCATTTCAAAATAAAATTTTCAAATAAATAATTAAATTCTAGCTTTGATACCACTTGATGACGGGGTAAACCCACAGTCCCATTTTTCTCTGACCTTTTCAATCTCTAGCTGTGCATAATGCCTTCACATTTCATGGCTTAAACATTTCCCCAATCCGGGAAATCTTACAATATTCCTTTGTTCTACGCTGGAAAATTAAACACTTAAATCTGAGAGCGTTAATATCTCAAATCTCTGATGATTTGAGATATTACATTCGAGTCCCCTATGTCATGAAAGTTCAACCTGACATTTGAACTTATAATAAACCCATTATATAATGAGCATCACATATAAATCATCATATATACTCTCCGACCCGAATGTTTATTCGACCTAATTGACACTTGGTTGCCTCTTCACTTTAGTCTTTTTAACCCAAACAAATAATGAAAGCCTTCAACGCTTCCTTGAGTTCACGCACGGGTTGAAATTTATGAGTTTCACAAGATCATACTGTAGACCTTGGTTAATTAATCACCCAGGCATTGCGCCCATTCCACTTATATTAAAACCTCCAATCAAACCAAATACATAAATCATATGGGTACTCCAACCAAGGATGGACTTATAATGAAACACAACCATTTTCCTCATAGTAATCGAGCCCCATTGTCATTACCATTCCACGGCTTGCGTTAATTACAACTATGGTTTATAAATACCCCTCGATCCACAAGGGTTTGACCCTGAACCCATTAAGATTTACGCTAGAGATTAACACAATACATGAGGGCCCGTCTACCAATTAAATTTCCTTGCCCATCAATGGCTGATGGAATGTCGTATTGGCCTTGAAAATCCAACGATCCAAACTGGATATCGCGCGAGTTAATTTCACGATCATTAATTCGTGATGAGAGTGGTTTTTGGAACCCACGTTTAGCCACGCGTCGATCAAAGGCACATATCGCGTTATTTTGTCAATTACAGCTTACCACCTTTGTGGTCGCGTGATACACCGGAATTCTATCTTGAAACCATATTTATTGTGCGGTCTTCAGGTTCCGCTTTAAAGTTCAAGCCCATTAACTCCGCTACCTTCCATAGTTGATAAGACCCGACAATCTTGCTTCGTCAACAATTAATCGACCTTATTTTCATCACAGGTAGAGTTCAATGCTCCTTGAGCGTACAAAATCTGAATTTCGGTTGTTCTTGGATGAAGCCTCTATTCGCCCACTCCAAACCAGAACAACGCGTTCCACTTATTCACCAAGGATAAGCATTCGAGGACAGACAAAGATTTATGGAAATTCACCCAGGACAACTACAGTCAATCTATTCACAGAAGATGTGTATGTAAGGACAGGCATGGAGGAAGCAAGAGGTTTCCTCGCAGAGTCTACACGCAATAAATGGCCAGGGTTAACTCAATTGCGCCCTCAGCAGGGATAAAAACACAATTGAATTCGCAATTCCCTTTCACGGAGTCAAATCGAACTTCCACAGCATTATATGGACAAACCTTACACCTCTTCTCCTAATTAACTCTTAATTCATGGCTTTAGAATGCACTGTTCTCACCACAGAATTGCCACACAATCACTCCTTGACACACAGTCTAGTGTCATGGCTCTTAACACGATTTCTACCATTCATATTTCCATACCCTTGCTTATCGGACTCGAGCTCAATTACACATAAATCCATTATCCTTCTTCAAGAAAGCATATATACATTCACACATGATTTAACTCGACAAATGCACAATAATACTAAATCAAATTCCTCATTTATGCAGTGAGCTTACTTACAACCTTCTAGTGGCCTGATCTTCAATCTGATGGCCTTCAACTCTATAGCACCATGCAGTCTATGCATTTCTCTCTCTACAGGTCTCTCGGACTCTGCCACAGAGAATTATTTTTATACAACTATCACCAATGAATCGATACAGATTCTTTGATGATTCAACAACCCTTCAAATTCCTACAATTCTAAATTTTAGCCTAACTATCTGACAGACAGAGACGGACTGTCTCTTCCTTTGCCCACTAATCATTTGGGCAGTTACACTTCCTCTACAATTAGCTAAAAATAATTCAGATATGCATAATTTCATAGGGAACAAAAAACATGATGCCCCTTTATGTTTATTTATGTACAAAATGTTGTCCTGGGCCTAATTCTCCTGCACCACTACCCAAAGGCTCCTATTTCTTTGATCCATGCCTTGAGGAACACTTATGAGATGAAGAAGGAGGCATGGCTGCGCTGGTTTCTCTTGGGTTAGTATGGTTACCACCCAATAGCTCATATTTTTTTGATACATGCCTTGTGTATCAATGATAGAATGCAGCAAAAGAAGGCATGTTCATTTTGGTTTCACTTGAGAGAGATTGGCCACCACATGAAATTTCCAATGTCTATGTGTTTTGTATTGGGTAAACCTTAGCATGATGCTCTCATGATGTGCATTGATTATGTTTCTTTGTATTGGGCTGATGTGACATTCCATATGTCCATTAGTATGTTTTTTCTTCATGATGCACATGAGGAGGAGAGAAGCAGCAAGATCTCTTATTGCTTTGGCTGCTTTTGGGGGAGTTTGGCTTGTCCATCTTACATGGAGGAGATGGAGGATGGCAGAAAAGGGCCTTACTCCGGTGGTTACTATTAGGAGAATATGGTTTGACATCTTTGTCTACCCATATAGCTCCTTTCCTTATTCTTTTGCATAATGTTGGAATGATGCTTAGATCCAACAAGGCCAACAGGGCTAAGGAAGAGAGCATATCAATGCTCAATCAAATTCATAAAACATGGGATGAAGAGATGTATTGTGAGATGGAGCTTTTCCTTTGTGGAAAGAGCTGCTTTATTTTATGTATCTCATGTATTAATGATAAAATTGGAACTCATGTGGTTGTCACTTGGTACTTCAAGATGGAAGGAGGACATCTAACCATACAGTTAGAGGTCATTCTGCATGTTTTTGAGAGACAACCTTGGAACCAAACATACATAACACATTACAGTAAATGGAGTAAGCCTTCCTTATGTGGATGCCATTTGGAGGGGAATAGATGGCTTTGCATCTACTTTTGGAGTTTCTTGAGGACAAGCAACACCGGATTTCTAACGGTATAAACCCTGTTAAGCTGTAATACAACAAGTTCAGAATCCAACCTTACTATCAAACTCCGAATTCCAAATGATATGGACTCAGATAATAACTCAATCACTGCACTATACTCGGCAATGTTATTTGTTGTTTGACCAAGGCTTACCCCATGCAGGGATACTAACTCGTCAGAGGGTGAATAGATAACCCAAGCTGCGGAAGAAATGTTCCGTGTACTACGACAAGCACCATCAGCAAAACCAATGTAGGTTTGAAGAGACGTCGACATCTGCAATATCAAGAGTAAAACTCAGATAAGCAGTCATGGTGACAAAAACACACTTCTAAACTAGGCACACTTTTCTATTCTAAAACACACCGGCAGTAAAGAAATCTAAACTAACAAAAATCTCCACACCTCGTTTAAGCATAATATCGCTTTAGATAAAGCCCATTTCTGGGTTTATCCAAAGGAACACCGTCAAAATATATCAACTCATAGGCCCCTTTTGCTAACTTTCATTTCACAATGTAAGGACCATGCCACATAGGCACGAATTTCCCAGCTCCTAGCTTGTCGTTAGCTTGATCATAAAGTAAAACTAGGTCTCCTTCTGAAAAATTTCGAGGAGTCACATTTCTATCATACTGAGCTTTTATCCTTTTAACATGAGCCTCGTTTGCTATTGCAGCATTCCGTCGATTCTCATCTAATTGGGCCAAGTACAAAAAACGTTTCTCCTCTTCAGAAGTAGCTGGAAGTAATTCTACGGCTAATTTTAGTGATGGTATTTCGCATTCAATCGACAGCACATCTTCCAAACCGTAAACCAGTTGAAAAGGAGTGAAACCCGTTGATGTTTTGACTGAGGTTCGATATGCCCAAAGCGCTGAAAATAACATGGAATGCCAATTCGTCTTGTGAATACCAATGATTCGTTTAATCATGGTGACTAAAACTTTATTGATGGCTTCAACCAGACCATTTGCTTGTGGATAGTACGGAGTGGAACTATCGTGGCGTAGGCCAAGTTGTTCTGTTAGTTCAGTCATCATGATATTCCGAAAATGACTTCCATGATCTGTAATAATAGCTTGAGGAACACCGAACCTAGCAATTATGTGATTAAATACGAATGTTGCAGCAGTCTTGCCGTTAGCTGAATATGTAGGCATCGCCTCGGCCCATTTCGTAAAATAATCTACTGCGAGAATAATATAGGCATGCCCCCCGGCCGAGTGAGGGTTACATGTGATGAAATCGATACCCCATTTCGCGAAAGGACCAACAGCAATTATAGGGTGAAGAGGAGCGGGTGGCGCACACATTTTTCGATCAAAAATTTGACAGTTGTGGCATTTCCGAACCGCATAAATGCAATCTTTAAACAATGTTGGCCAGAAATAACCTGCGCGCAATATCTTTTGGGTTGTGGCATACCCAGACATATGACCGCCACATGCTCCAGAATGACAGTCATTTAACACCTTTTCAGCTTCTTCATGAGTTAGACAACGTCGGAAAACAGAATCCGCTCCACGTCGATAAAGTGTATCACCAATGATATTATATTGTTGGGATTGGAAGCGTATTTTCTGTCGCTGAGTTCGTGAAATGTCAGGCCGAAAAGATTGGGTTTGGAGATACACAATAATATCCCCATACCATGGATCAAGTGTACTGATAAGAAACAAAGATTCGTCCACAATGGACTCTTCTGCCACTGTTTCAGTATCAGTAGAGGGGAAATCACACATCAGTTCCGCAAATACCAAAGATTTCTTTGCCTTGGATTTCTCAAATTCCAAGTCAAATTCCTGCAGGATAACTATCCATTTGGAATATTTGACCCCTAGCAATTGTTTGGTCAAAATATACATCATAGGGTTGCAATCAGAAATTACTGTGGTTTTACGTAACAAGATGTAATGTCTAAAACGTTGGACAGCTTGAACAGCTGCCAAGGCCAATTTCTCCACATGTGTGTATTTGATTTCAGTCGGATGCAGATTCCGACTAAGATAATAAATCACATGTTCATTGTGAGATTCATCTTCCTGAACTAGTACCATCCCAATGGTGGAATGAGAAGCAGCGAGGTACAAAATGTAATCTTGGTTGTAGTTGGGAGGATACAATAACGGTGCATGGGTCAACGCGTGTTTAAGTGCATCAAAAGATCGATCAGCGATCTCGTCCCAAAAGAACGGAATGTCCTGTTTCAACAACCGGGTAAAACCCTTTGCAAGCTCGGCATAGTTCGGAATAAATCTACGTAAAAAGTTTGCTTTCCCCTGCAAACTTTGGAGTTGGCGTAATGTCGAAGGAGGAGGAAATTTTACAATAGCTTCGACCTTCGAAGGATCGACGCGAATGCCTGATTTCGAGACAACAAATCCCAGTAATCGACCCGATTCTATGCAGAAAACACATTTATGCAGATTCAACCTTATCCGATAATGCCGACATCTCATAAAAATTGCTCGTAAATGAGTGGGATGATCGGCCCTACGTAATGAATGAGCAGGTAAATCATCAAGATATGGTTGAACAATGTGCTTAATGTCATGAAACACATAAGACATGGCCCGTTGAAAAGTTGCTCCAGCGTTCTTAAGTCCAAAAGGTAGTTTACAATAGGCAAATGTTCCCCATGGACAAATGAAAGCTGTTTTAGGTTGATCTGCAGGGAGTATGTTTATTTGATTGTAGCCGGAAAAACCATCCATAAAGGAGAATAGTTCACTACCAGCACAATCGTCGATTATCTGATCGATATAGGGAGTTGGATAATTGTATTTTGGACACGCTCGATTAATATCCCTATAATCGATACATACTCTTATTGTTCCTTGTTTTTTAGTCACAGGAAAAATATTTGATACCCAATCCGTTAAGGGAATTGGATAAATGAATCCTGCTCGAAGTAATTTTTCAACTTCAGCTTTTATAGCAGCAGCTTTTCTAGGATGAATTTGACGTAATCGTTGACGAACAGGTTTAGCATCCGGGTAAGTCTTGATTTCATGTACTACGATCAATGGGTCGATTCCTGGCATTTCTTCATAAGACCAGGCAAACACGTCACGGAATTCTTGAAATAGGGTTTTATAAGTCTGAATTTCTTCATCTGAACAGCAAGCACCTATATGAATGTTTTCAATTATTCCTGGTTTTAATGAAATGTCAATTGGAACCGTTCTAGATATATTTTCCAAATTTAACTCAGAATCAGGATTTTGCAATGGATTCTGAGGTTCCTTGGCATATTCAGCAGTAAAAATTGAAGCAAAATCATTTTCAAAATGATCTAATTCAGGTAAAAATGAAGACCGGTGATGTAGATCTTCCCATGGTAAATCATCAACAGACAAAAACTCACGAATTTGCTCATCTGTATGAACAAGTTCAGGAAATGTCGTTGTAGCTGAACTAGATATAGAAAGTGATTCCTCTTGGATCCCATTCATTGGATCAATTTCGGTTGAAGAGGGGTCGGAAAATGACTGTACAGCCTGGTACGCAATTTCAAATGGACTCAAAGGCATCACGCCATCAAATGAATCTATCTCGGATTCGGAAGGTACGATCCAAGGATCATCAAACATAACAGTGTCTGACGAAATCATATGAATACTTGCAGTAGAAGACGATACGTTAGGAGGAGGAAAGGAAAAAGTTCCTAGCAAACCAGAATCTTTAACCAAACCTACTCCGACATCCTTATAAGGGATAGCCGTTTTTCCAACATGCTGGATTGTTTCTGTAGAGGCTGGGTCTGACGAAAAATAAGTTAACTGATCTATTGTCACGATCCTTCCTTGATATGGAAATTTTATAAGTCGAAAGACCGAAGAGACAACAGCAGTCATAGCATAAGACCAACTACGACCCGGTAGAAGGTTGTAATCTAGAGGGGCATCAACCACTTCCACATCTAGATTAACAATTTTCCCTTCAACCCCTATGGGTAAATCCTGCAAAATACCATAAGGTTGAAAACCTCGACCATCAAAAGCGTTTAGAATCGTCGGAGATTGGTTAAGTGTAGGAGAACCAAGAGATTTCCAACACTGAAGCGACATAATACACGTTGAAGCTCCCTCATCAATCACAGTCCGAAAAATAGGTCTGTTTTTTACTAACACTGGAATCTGGAAAGCCATTTGGTGAGGAAGACGTGGTGTACTATTTTCTAAATCGAAGATTATAAGGTTAGAATCCTGAACATCAACAGCTCCTATGGCAGACAATAATAATTTACGTTGTGCTGGACACGATTGCAGCACTTCCAAAGCTGACATTTCTGAAGGAGAAACAGCTAAATATTCAACAATTTTGTAATTCTGAGCAGCTCTCGCATGTGGATTGAAAGCTGATTTACGAAGAACACCTTTAGCAGGCGGTTTGATTATCAAGTCTGGATTTTGTTTCTCGATCTGTAGCGGACCGGAAACAGGAGGAGTTGTATTTGATGCATTTGCATTAGAAGACTCTCCTTCTTTGCCATCAACGGGATTCTTAGAACCGTAATCTTGCGATCGCGTCGCAACCCTTACATGAGACATCATCATAATAGGCTCTTCTAAAGTAGTCGAGGAAGAACCAATCATTTTACTATCTTGAATTGGAAAAGGATCCTTCAAGACAGCAGGTTGTTGCGATCCTTTAACGAGTTTCGTAACTTCCTCTCGATAAGGACATTCTTTCGTGAAGTGATCTTGTTCACAAATGAAGCAAGGATAGCGAGGTTTACGTTTCTCGTCATTGGATTCTTCTTTATCTGTTTTCTCTTTCGAATTTTTCTTGTTTTTGTTCCTCCCCTTCTTTTTACCACCGGATTTTGATTTTGCCGTAGATGTTTCAACGACATGAATATCGGCAGAAACTTCTTGAGAGGATTCTCCTTTCGGGGAATCAGGTAAAGTTATAATTGGAGAAGAATTATTTAAGGATTTCTTCTTACTTTTATAACTAACTGTACCAATCATACCGTCAGCGGCATGAGACCCTGAAGGAGCAGCAGCTATTTGACCTTGTCTGGGAAGATCGGGAATTTTCTCATGAAGAGTACCTGACTGCGTATAAACGAGGTCAAGGTACTGAGCCTGAGAAATTACTTGCTCTTCAGTAACAAAACTGGCCTTAGCTACATCTTCAGTGATCTTGGGTAGTAATGATTTAACAAACCATTCTTCCAAAATTTGATCCGAAATATAAACTTTCACCAAACGTCGTCTACGTCGCCATTCATGAATATGATCAAAAATATACGTGGACGTAGATTGTTTTAGCGAAGTTAATAATTCTGTGCCATTGTCGTATCTGACAGGCAACTGGAAATGAGTTAAGAAAGATGTTGCTAACTGACTGAAATTATGAAACGAGCCTCGTGGCAACTCAATGTACCATTTGGCTGCAAGACCTATGAGGGTTCTTTGAAAAAGACGTAAACGAATCGAATCATCAATAATTGAATTAGATGCACACCAAAGGTGATAAGTCATAACATGATTCGATGGATCCTCTCCTGACTTACCTTCAATTTTTTGTATATCACTGGGCAACTTATGAGGCATTGACAGCCAGTTCTGATAATAGAAAATAGGATCATTTGTAAGGCGCGTCAAATCAGGTAAGTCCAAAGTTGCGATGAACGGTAATTGACGGTTAGGGTCACGAAAACCTTGAGAAGCCAAAACAGATCCAGGAGGCAGATACCCAGGATAACTAGGAATTGGATTAGCATTAGGTATTGTATAACCTCCTGGATAACCAGGATGAATCGGACCATACTGAGGTTGTTGATAAGTATAACCAGGGTATGGTTGATAGCTCGGATTCTATACATAGGGACCGAATTGCGGTTGTCCCTGGTACGGTTGATAAGTAAATTGAGGTTGACTCGTAACAACTGTACTTGTACCGGCTTGTCCTGCAGGCATCTGAACTGTAGTCTGAACTGAAGGTCCTGACTGAGGTACAGACACTTGAGGGATTTGCATGGATACAGGGATAGCCGAACTTGGGGCTACAGATACTCCAGAAACAGGTGTGACAGGTTGAACAGACGTTGCAGCAGTTGCAGCAGTTTGGGGCGGAGTCTGAGGTGTACTAGGCCCAGCCTGCTGAACTGAACTAGGTGCAGGAGTTTGAATAGCTGGCTGAACAGGTTGCTGAGTTGAACCAGAAACCAATGGTTGACTAGGTTGATAAGGTAACTGCACAGTAGGCTGCAAAGGCTGTTGATATTGGGACGGATCCCACACCATCATTCCGAGGTATTGTCCCGTAGAAGGTTGAACGTAGGGTTGATAATAAGGTAAAGTTCCGGCTCCTTGAATAGATGGTTGACCAGAAGGCTGTTGGTAACCTTGCATTGGGTACTGCCCTTGAGGTTGATAACCTTGAGGCACGTACTGAAGTTGGGGTTGTTGAGGACCCTGAGGAGCATATTGAGTTTGGGGTTGACCTTGAGGAATGTACTGTCCTTGAGGTTGGTAACCCTGGGGTATGTACTGTCCCTGGGGTTGCCCCCCAAAATAATATGGATCCACAGTTTGTCCTGGGAAAAAACTACCTTGAGGTTGTGCCCCGGGTGGTAACTGACTACCTTGAGGTTGCCCCCCAGGCGGTAATTGACTACCCTGAGGTTGCCCCCCAGGCGGTAACTGAGTTCCCTGAGGTTGACTCCCAGAAGGAAACTGACTGCCTTGAGCTTGAGGATTAGGAATGTTACCAGACATCATATAAACTTGCTCTGCGTTCGACGTTTCAATTTTAAGTCCACCAAGACCAGATGATAACACGTTTTCGATGGGTTGAGGAGATGCTCCCGAGAAAGTACCAGAGAAAGACTGATATCCCGAAGGAACAGAAGGACCACCATGTAAAAAAGATTCAGGCGTTTGAGAAAACATGGATGACTCACCAGCCATAATAGATGACGGATAATAACCTCTGGGTGTAGGATGAAATGGAACTCGAGGTGGATAAAAAGCAAGACCCAGATTTTCTAAAAAATCAGTTAAAGAAAGATACCAGGGATTAGTTCGAATAGGGCTGTAGAAAATAGATTCACGCTCCCTAAGATTTAATGATTGAGGGGAGTTGGGAAGAGATATGTCTTCGTCTGGATTAGTAAGTTCTTCGATAGAAATTAGTCCAGAAGGAAGATTTTCAGTAATGATATTTCTAACCCTAGGTGAACCTGGATCGCTAGAAGTTGGTGAGATAAATCTGAAGTTTAACACGAGAAGATTACGTTTCTAATGAGTTCGGAGATTTCCGGTTAAATGGGATAATTCTGAAGAAATATTTTCGATAGCATAGAAGCGAAAATCGGTTAAATATATTATGTGGCGTGGCGAGTGATCGGATATTATGATAACGAGTTTCGGCTTGTTGATCTAAGTCTCAAAACTGCATGGTACGGAGCTAGAAATATGCTCAAGGATGTGACACATTGAATATTCGGGAGGTTTCCCTTGAATTCTCCGGGATTGTCTCGGCAATTCCGCCACGATGAAAAATTATCTAATCACACGCAAACAAAGAAAAATTTCAATGAAAACACCTAAAGTCTCTAAGAAAAAAACAATTGAATCACTCGCTTAAAAAATTTAAGAGTTCAAACCACACACAAACAAGTAACTTTCCATACTAAAATCACTAGTTGGTGATGAAATCCAACTTAGTAGAGTTTTAACACGAAAAGGGCGGTTGGAACGGTCTTACAAATAGCTTTAGCAATAGAAGCAGGTATAACTGGGTTTATTCCATAACATCTCAATCTCGAGGTGAAGAGAACCCCCCCGGAGAGTCCCGAAGTGAGTCTGGTCGACGTGTGCTCCAGGGGTACGTGGGATCTTCCTCCACAGTCACCTGGAAAAGAATCCTGAATTATGACATACGGGTTACCAAGCTGACTCATGCTCACGGGAACGATCTACGATCAGAGCACACACGCAAGGGCGAGTAACAAAGCTCAATCCCCTTGAAGGCTCCTTGAACAAAATCCAAGGTTTACCGACAAGTGACCCCTGGCTCCTCGACAATGGTCTATCCGAGGTTTACCGTTTTTAATACGTGTATATCTTCTATCGTTCCCAATGAGGAAGGATTGATCACCCCACTGGTTCAGATATGATCTCGTGCTTAACTCCTTTAAGAGGAGCTTCCCCGAGCATACATGCAACAACTGGAATTCTTCCTACCGCAAGATATATCTACTTGTTTGTTTTATCTACCTTGGAGAGTTAATTACTCCCTACTCCAAGATACTAGCCTAAGCTATGTTGGTGATGAGAGCCCTAGAAATAAAAGATTACTAGATGAATTTTATTTAAGCGTTACTTTTAAGAGCTGTTTCTTAAGTCAAATGGGCGCGGAAATGAAACTTTGGATGATGTGAAGACTCGACTTCCAAAAACACTAAAATGCACCTATGATGATATTCAATTCTTTTTTCTTTCAATGAACTTTCTATCTAAAGAAAGAGTTAGAGAATGCAATCCTTTAAATTCCTTCTTTAAACATGAAAACTAATTGAAAGAAACTATTTTGTCTTTTCAATAAACTATCAAAGCTCACAAGAAAAATCTTTTTCTTTTCCAAACAAGAAGCTACAAAACAATTTTCTTCCGAAAGAAAGCTACAAAACTAAAACTACTCAAAACTACAAAATCTAATTTTGAGAACTATGATCTAAATTGAGTAAAAGCTTTTTAGATTTTTTTTTTATGAATGTTTCCCTTAGTTGTTCAGCAAACTAAGAATCTATTCGTTCAGATAGCAAACAGATCAAAAACACTCAAAATATGTTTTTACAAAAATGAAATTCAAAACTTTGAACCAAGTTTTTCGAAGATTTGCAAAGAAACCAAAAGGCTTAATTTCTCAATATAGGATGTTTTCACAATCAGGTCGGATTCAAAAGACAAAAAGAGATCTATGTGATCTGAGATACTGCAAATTGTCAAAAGTTCGAATCACCACAAAGACCAAGCAAGAAAAACAATCCAGTCGGCAAAAATCTTCTAGAAAATCATCAAAACATTAACACTGTTGGAGTTCATTCAAAATGAATTCTTGATAGACACAATAACCAGTCTGGGCAGAAACCAAAGATCTAAAAATAAACTAGAAAAAGAAACCTAGAGATTTTCTAAAATTTTTACAGGGTCCGCATGTAACCAGTGTTGACAGGTGCGGTCCCACACTGTATTCTATAGAGAATGTGCGAAACTGCCCGCACTGTCAAAGTTATGCAGAGTGCGGTCCTAGGAAAAATTATAGAAAAACTCAAAAAACTTATAAATTTTCAAAAACAGAAAAAATTTAAAGTACCCAAACAGATGTGTATCAATCAAAAACTAGGAAAAACGTTTCCTCAAATCAAAAATCAAAGAGAACCAAAAACAACAAGTTCCTCCCCAGTGGAGTCGTCATTTTGTTGTGTAGATTAATCCGTCTTGCGGACAAGACCGATCTCTCTAGTACAAAAGGTAACTAGCAACAAACAGCCAATTATACTAATCTCTCTCTAAGCATATAAGATTTATAAAAACACTATATAGGTGTAAGGCCTACCTTATGTCCAACGCTTGCTTGATTTCGTTGAAGTCCTTTCCCGTGCACTGAAAGAACGTTCCTCGTGAATCTGCAGTCACAAACAAGCAAAAAGATTAAGCAGCACCTGTATAGACATTATTACAAATCATACTTATCATAATGATCAAGGAATTTATGAAATAAACCATGAATAGACAGTTTAATGAGAGAAATGAGTATATTTGTATTAACTTCAAATATATAAAACCTTTACAACCTGTGCCTTGATGTTGTGCAGGTCCTCCTGGGGTCCGAAGCAGGAATCTCTTCTAATTTGACAAGCATTGCACTCTTTGAACCAAGACAACTAGAGATGAGTGATTTAACCTCACAAAAAGAGTGATTTAACCTCACAGAAAGTCTTAGTTATTTGAGACTGAATCTCAACAGCATTTAACTTCAAATCTCTTAAGCTTCAACTCCCTTTGAGGCTACCCAAGGGCTCTTTTTATATTGGAAAAGAGGAGGTTTCTTGTTCCAAATATGAAGGGATAGAATCCTCCTTCAAAGGGATAAGCTCCTTACATCAAGGGGTTAGCTCCATCAAGTGAGGGATGCATGAACCTTCTCAAAGCGTATCCATTCTCGAAAATTCCCATCCAGAATCTTCTAGAATTCATCTAAAACTCACTTTTTATCTTTACTTTCTCGCCTTTTTATATTTTACAGAGGTCCGCACCCATTACACAAAGAACGTGTGGTATGGTTCCGCATGCAGGCTGAGATTTAGGTGCGGGACCGCAAGGAATGCATAGAGAAAGTGCGATACCAATTCTTAGGGGATTTAAGGGACTTTTCTCTGATTTTGAAGCTTGACATGAGGAGCTGATATGTTAGAATTGCAAAAGGAGGGAGTATGAGTAATAATAAGCTCATACAATCAGCAGAATGTCAAAGTGACAGTTTTCAGTGTAACAGGGACTGTAATATTCCCAAATTTTCACATCATATTTGGAATATTAGAGTTCTTGATTTTCTTAATGAATTAGGTAAATAAAAGGGTGGAGGGACCCATAATCCTCAGTATGAATAAATATCCACTTTTTTGTGTGTGAATGTGGATTAATTAAGCCTAGATATGCATAATATGGTGGTTGAGCAACTACTAATGTGAATGAAATTGGAGAACCTGTCTCATTAATGAGATAGATCATGGAGGTTGACGCAGTCAACTAAGATCTTGAAGAGATCAAACAGAAGGTTGATTCAGTCAACTAAGATCTTGAATATGTCAAACAAAAGATCATGGGACATTCATGATAAAGTGATGGAGGATATTGTGCCAAGAAATCACACTTGATGGAGAGGGTGTACATTGCACCTAGACATGATGGTTGATTTGGTCAAACAGCACAGTCAAACTTAGAGTATCTTGTCCACATACACTGCGCATTCTAGATGAGGGCCAAGGCTTTAGAAGGCTCAAACATTATATAAATAAGATGAAGGTAAGGATGAATGCATGATGATTATTCTTGATGTAAAGATTTTTTCAGATCTAGAATTGTTATGTGACATTCCATTGCTTTCTCGGGCTGCTTAGCAGAGATTGCAAGTGTTGTTTAGCACAGGGTGTTCCTGGTCGATAATCCCTCCTCTTTCTTAGAGCAGCTCTAGAAATATTCTCGTACTTCATTCTACATCAGGCTTAAGTGCCACATCTCTTCTTCTACTTTCTACAGAACATCCATATTCAGAAATTGTAGATTTCTGAAGATCAGTTTGGAAGGAGGAAGTTGTCTTCAATACTTCAGCTGGAGAATTGGTGAGGGTTTATTCCTATCACCTTGGGCTTATTGATAATCTTCCTAGAGCTTCATGTCATATATAGCGTCAGGCCAAAATTTATTGACCTCCTAGCAGCAGTACTTCCTTCAGGAATTATGTTGTCTAAATTGCAAGTCAAAAAGGAGGAAGGAAGTTACTAGCATTTCAGCTAGTAATCATGTGAGGGATCATCCCCTCACATTGCCATCAGTCTTACCGTCAGCCTGGATTTTATTGCTAAAGGCATCTCTTTCCCTCACAGCACAGTTTTTTTTGGCAGTTGTGTTGCAGAAGCTGTAATCATTATTGGAGGATTGAGAAGATATATCTAGAGCTTCTAGCTTATAGATCTGAAGAAGGGATCAGCCCTTCAAGCATAGATCTGATCTTGAAACATATTTCAGCCATCCATTTGACAGATCTAGCTTTAGATCTGTATTTCCCAACAGATCAAGGATCAAATCCTAGGGAGGTGATTTTCCAAAGTTGTAGATCTGGAAAATCCTTTCTGGGTTATCTTGGGAATCCATCACGTTGGCCAGATCTTGAATCTTGGCATCATATGAGCTTCAGTTTTGAGTAGATCTTCATTTTCCTATTCATATGGCAACTATATGTTCATATTATGCTAAAGGGACAGCGCAGTATTTGCTTCAGTGCCTCTCCAGTTACATTGTACCTATTGCAGCATGTTTTCTGGGTGATTCTAGACCAACTTTTTGGCTAGATCTACTCATATTTTTTACATTGTGTAATTGATTCTTCTTCAATATAATAAAATGGCTCAGATTCTCTGTAAATTCTGATGTTGTCTTAATATTTACTGTTTATCTTGTTGCAGTTCTTATATTTTTCTTAAGTATTATTGCATTCTCCCTTTTGGGATATTACAAAAGCTAGAGTATCAAGCCATGAGGAGCACCATTCACTTAAGAAGAGAAAAAAGGAAAAAGAGGTCAGAACTTATCAGAGAGGAAATAGACAAGTGTTTGCTCCACAAATTGTGGAAGGGGCCTTTCCTTCTACATCAGCAAAGCAGGGATATCATAAGCAGCAGGAGACAGTCATCCAAGAGAAAGAAACCCTTCATCATGACATTGATATGGTGGACTTGGAGTCCCAAGATTAACAAAAAACCCTAAACCTAGTCACCAAAGAAAAAGATTCCAAAATCAGAGAGCTACAAGATAATTTGGAAAGGTCCAAATTTGTTATCTTCTTCCTTGATAAAGAAAACAAACAATTGAAGGAAAAGAAAATACTTTTGGAAAATGAGATGTTGAAGGCTACAAGGAAAAATTTCAAAGGAAAAGTAGTGACTAGACATGATAGGTATGATGAGGATGAGGCCCAGACCACAAGGAAAATACCAAGAACAAGGGGCCTAAAAATAGCATTGAAGTTAGAAAAACAACAGGAGGAACTTCTTGTAGAGGAACTCAGATTTGAGGAAAGGATTTCCATGGAAATTAATGAAGACGGGGAAGTATGGCTTTATAGAGTAAACATACACCTGGAGAAGCTCCTTCATAAATCCAATAAGGACAATCATATGTTGAGGCACATGACTGAACACTACCATACAAGAAACAAGATTTGTAATGTCAAGGTCAAGCAATTGCAGGATAAGCTCAAAGAAACCCTAATTAGCCAAAAGGAGAGGGGAAAACTTCATTTTCTTGTTGATTCTTCCTTGGTTGCATCACACAAATTTATCAGGACCTCACACAGCAATTTTGAAATTTTGAAAATTTTGGAGTTTTCAGACAAATTCTGAATTTTTGGCAATTTTGTCTTTGCCTAGAAATGCAGCAAAATTTGTTGCGCTTTTTATAAAGGCCTCTAAAAAGGAAAAAAATTATATTTCTGGAAAGCTAATTGAATATGCAAATAACCTATTTTGTCAGATTTCAAGCTCAAGGCTCAGTTTTCAAGGAATTAGCAAAAAAGAGGTCAAAAATCACCTCTATGCCTCATTTTCAAACATTTGTTGTGTTTCTCAGAGTGATCTTGGGAGAATGAGATTTTGGCAGGCTTAATGAAGTGAATTTTGTTGCTTGAGCATCCTGGAGTCATCTACACTTGACCAACTACTCATAATAACTCTTATTTTCAAATTTATATGATGGGAAGGCACCCAAAAAGGCCTTATAATTTATTTGTTGCGCTTATGGAAATTCTTTGATTAATTTTATAATTATCTGTGTAATTTTCATTTGACATTTTCACCTTGGAAAATGTAAAAGGGTAATTGTAAAAGGGTAAAGGGCTTAAACTGAATGTAAAATGGATGGTAATAGAGTTAACTAGGTTTCTTTACCTCTCATTAATGCTTGGAGAGGATTTCTTTAGTTGGTTTGCTAAAAGGGGAGACAGTTCATAACATCCCTAGCTTTTTGTTTAGTTGGAGAAAAACTTGGTTTCAGCTCCACAAGTCATGGATTTGACCCCTGAGAGTGGGATAAGTCTGTTTTGTTCTATATATTTAATTTTTTTTTCATTGCAAGGGTTGGATGTTGTAGAATTGATCTTTGAACACTAGTGTATTCAGTCATTTTGGCATGAACTAATAGATAGAGTTGCAGCTATTGTTGCTGGATTCATGTCGTATGTGTTTTAGCAGTGTTTCCTCTTATGTTTTCATATGTTTGAATGTATTATGCCTTCCATATTCATTTCCATATCTTAATGTGATTAATTTCTAAGTTGATAAGCAGAATTCATTATTTTGATGCTCTATTTTGGAGAAATTATCACAGTTATGTTTCACTTTCTTCTGATATAAATGAATTCATTATTCCTATGCTCATTTTGAAACCCCATCAGTATATCACACTCACCAAGATACCTTAAAGTTCTAAAGTGCATGCCTACCTTTCCCCATCACATCTCTGCAAGTCTAATTTTCAGTGCCCTAGCCTAGTCTTTCGTAGACCTAATTTACCATCCAGAACCAAATCCAAATAAAAATAAAACCCTATTTCCTACTATACCTAGCCTAAAACCTTCATTATCCAGTCAATTTGGTTGTGATATCATGAAGAGATCCCTCTCTAGCCTAGTAGGGCTAGCTACTAGGTCAAAGTGGTTTGTGGTTACCTTTGCTGGTCTCCTTCTCAGCTTTCGGAGATTCGGTGGAGTGCTAAAAAAACTCATCAAGATTTACCTCACTCGTGAAAGGAGGTATATAGTAGTTTTTCTTTATCATATGAGATTTTTCTTTCATGTTGCAGGTATGAAGACCCTCAACTTTTCATATTTTTTGCTGAAGAGTAAGAAAAATATGTCAACCAGGATTCAAACACATACTGCTGCTTGAGAATACAACTTGTATCATCAAGCTCTCATCAAAGTGTTAGTTGAAGAATAATTAAGGAAAATAAATCAAACATGGGACCATTTCTTGTTTTACAAGGTAGGATAACCTACACCTACACCTCCATCCTCAGAACAACACCCTCAGCCTGCAAAAAGAACAGAGAGAAAGGCTAAGAAGGAGAATATCCATAAATCCAATAGCATAAAAGAAAAGATTCATTCAGCCAAGGTTTAGAGAAATTTGGATAAAGGAGATAGATTATCAGTCAAGAATCCTAATTCCACGAAAATGGTGCCCCCCATTTCTCCTTTTCCTAATGTCTATACCATAGCTCGAAGAGGAAGGTCTGCAACTGTAGATAAATCTAAAGCACAGGCGCTACTCGAAATTCTGGAAGCAGAAATTCAACAAAAAATGCAGAAAGAGTATCAGCCCATAAATTCTGATGAAGAACTCCTCAAAGATGTAGGGTATGAGATCAGTAGCAAGAAAAAGAAAGAGGAGTCCAAACCTGTTGCTAGTACCAGAAAAAGACATACCAGAGACAGCAACAAGTTCAGGATCAAGTCTAAGGCTCTACACAATCCAAGTTTTTTGACAAAGGTCATTGATCTAGAAGAAAAATCTGAAGGGTTAAAGACAAATGAGTCCAGGAAGGAAAATAAAAAAAAAAACCACTTCAGAGCAACAGAACCCTCAAAAATAAGAAAGATACAAAAGGGTTCAAAGGAGGAAAAATCCATTGTCAAAGAAGCATCCACAAGAACCACAAGAAGAAGACAAGATTTTGGCAACAAATCGGACTTGGATAAGCTTGTTGAAGCTGTAGCCCACATGGAAGAAAGGTAAAAAGGTTTTTTGATAAAACACCTTTTTACTTATCAAGTCCAATTTTGAACAGTAGCTCAGATTTCAAAGAGTATAAATCTGAACAGGTTTTTCATTGTTTTCTGTGCATTTTTCAAAAAGAAACAGAGTGTTACCCAAACTTCTGGTAGTGTTACAGTTTTTGCACAGTTACAAGTTTTTACCGGAATTTTTGGTAGCACCTGCTTTAACTGAATTTTGACAACTATCAGCAAAATTTCTGAGCCAGTTCAAGAAATACAAGGACTCATAACCAAATGGATATAACAAGTGATGGTGATAAGTTGTTATGAAGTTATTAGAGGTCATATTTAATGAAGATACTGTGAAATTTTCAATCTGAAAACTATACATTTGTAGTGATAGATTTATTCCTCCTACTTATTATTTCAATAAGTTATTTTTTCATAAATATTCTAGAAAATATTGAAATAAATACTACTGCAACATTCAAAACTACATATGCAGAGAAATAAACAATAAAGGACATAAGCAGAAAAATGAATCACATGTACACAGTTATTTTTGGACAATTATCCCCGGAAAAACCCAATGCGGGAAAACGGGTGCAGTAGATGAGGGTTTTATTAATTCTTCAGCAAATGATATCTTTAGAGGGAAATATAATGGAAAATAAAATATGAAACACCTGAGACTGTATTTATGGCTCCCTCGGACAATTCTCTGACACCCTGATCAGCCCCTATTGGCTCTTGTGCCTGTCTACGTGTTTCACTGCACAGTCCCAATGTTGTACTGCGTAAGTATACGTAGGGACTGCGTGGGTTCTCTGCATTGTAGCCTCAAGCTGCCTCTAGTGGCCCATTGTTTCCCTTTGTCCCTGATCTCGATCACTACTGTCTCCCTCCTCCTTTTGCTTCTGCAAACTCTTCGCCCTGCAACTCTCCCACTAAAATCGAATTCTATCACTTCATAATCGATCTCCTTTAGGTAATGAGTGTATGCCCGGCTTGTTTTCCAAATGACCCTCATGCCTTCTTTTATAATATTCTCATTGGAGAATCAATGGCCTATATTAAAAGATTAATCAATGGCTAATATTAAAACTTGACTTGATCCATGTTTTGTAGAAGATTCACACTCTAACTTATTAATACCCTTTAATTATTTCATTTCCCTAAGTTTGGACTTAGGGTCTTCATTAAAATAATTAGTTATTTTAATAAGTCATGAACTGAGGGGAATTTCCACACACTATTTTTGGGTTCTTTGGAATGCTACTGTCCAAGCCTCCTTGCAAAGTTTGAGACTTTGAAAACTTCCGGATGCTACAAAAATCAACACTCCCTCTTAGTAAGGAAGGTATTCCAAAAATATGCCTATTGCATGCTTCTCTACTTTTGAAGCACCCCATGTGTTGCTGATCTCTAGACGTTTCCCCTCATCTACTGCATTGTTGTCCTTTATATTTCTACCTTTTACACTGCCACAGTCACTACTACATATGTACCACATCTCCCTTTGAATACTGATTCTATCCAATCCTGCTACTGGAATGGAATCTTCATCATCCCCATCTTCTCTCTGAAGTGTACAAACTTTGTCTTCCCTAGAGCTTTCGTGAGGATGTCTGCCACCTGTTCTCCTATTGGAGTGTACTGCAACTAAACATCTCCACATTGTACGTAGTCCCTGATGAAGTGACACATGATGTCAATATGTTTATACCTATCATGAAACTCAGTATTTTCAGAGAGAATGATGCATCTCTTATTATCGCATAAGATGTTGATCGCTTCCATTTTCTCCTTGAGTAGGTTCACTAACAGTTTTCGAAGCCATATGGCCTCGCACGAAGCTGTGCTAGCTGCCATATACTCTGCTTCTGCTGAACTTAGTGCAACGGACTTCTATTTCTTGTTGCACCAAGAATTCATTCCTAATCGTAGACTGAAACAGTACCCACTAGTACTCTTCTAATCTATTGAACTCCCAACCCAATCTGTGTCGTTGAAACCACTCAACCTGACATCATTGCTACAGGTGTACTTCAATCCAAGATTGATTTTTCCTTGAAGGGACCTGAGAACATGCTTGGTTGTTGCCCAATGTTCCCTCTTTGGTTCCACCATGAACTGACTAAGGGTATTTACAGCATAACAGATGTTTGTCCTTGTATTTACCAGATACATCAACGACCTTATGAGCTGCCTATATAGTGTAGTGTTAGCCACCTATAAAATTTGTTATATCAAAAGGTGGCTAAATCATTTTTTGGAGCCTTCAAGAAACAAGTTTATTTCTAAAAATGTTATCTCTTGAAGACTCATGAAGACATCATTCCCTTTGTTTAAAATCTTCGCTGTTGTTTCCATGTTAAACTCTGAAATCCTACTGATTTCATGGAGAAAAGACTGCTGCAAAACACCATTTCTCCCTTCCTTTCACTTCAAACTAACCTTCATTTTTAACCCTTTTGTTCCCCATGAATTTCCTCTATTTTCCATTTTTCTCCATTTCCCCTCTATAAGATCCTCTTTACAAATTTTAAAACTCACTTTTTAAACTTTGTCGAAACCCCAAAATCCATTGAAAACTTGCAAAAATTTCATAAAAAATAAATTTTTTTACCATAGGCTTAAGCCCCCTTGGGCCAAAGTCCTAACCACTTCCCCATTATATGCCCTGGTGCTAGAACCAGGGCTAAGCCATTTAAGCACTTATCGCATCGCAAAAATCTGAGCGCACAAGTCTTTTTTCCATGCCCAAAGTTCCGATGCGATTAAGCCCTATGTTTATATCCTCCGATCATATTATTATCCTATATAACCCTTGTGCCCACAATCGGGCACTAAAACATTGTAAAAATCCATCGCCGATTGATATTTTCCTTTGTTAAAACATAAAACCCACTTTTTCCTAAGATTGGTTTAAACGCTCCCATACAATGATTTTAAATGAAAAATGGGTAGATTGAAAGACCCAAACCAAAGTTTCCGATGCGATTGGGCCCCATTCGTATAAACCCCACTTCACTTCATATAACTTACACCCGGGACCAAGACTTAAAAGTCCCAAAGCACTAATCGCATCGAAGAAAATCAAATGGCTAGATTGAAAGACCAAGCCCGACAGTTCTGATGCGATTGGCCCTCATATAAATAAAGCCCTGGGCCTATCACATTTCATATAGACCAAGGTCTCGCAGATGGGCACCAAGCCATATCATAAATATATGTCCCCCCCCCCCCCCGCCGATGCATAAAACCTTTGCTTTTTCGTTAATATTTGATTTTCATAAGTATTAAAGGGTTTCCGTTGATGCGAGTTCTGAAACGATATCGACCGTTGATCTAAAGCCGATCAATGATCAGCGGATAATCGCATCGCAAATTTTTGTCGAACGCGTTAAACATAATGCCACCCTCAATTGGTCAACCCCAGATGAGTTCTCCACCGTCGATCTAATCTGCAGATCGACGGTCCGTGCTCAATCGCTCCATCGCACTCCAAGTTCTTTGCCCTGCCGATTTTCGAGCCCCAATTGCATCTGGGCCATCCACGTGTCCAGATCGGATGGTCCATATTGATCCTCCAACTTTGGTTTAAATTCATGCACCCCGTGTTCTAATGTTTTAGGCCAAATCCCGACTGTTGATCTCTATAGATCAACGACCCTCATTAACCCTTTCTCCGACTTTGTATCTTTTTCATTTAATTCCCAGATGCAATCTTCGCCGTTGATCCACACATCCAACGGCTCATATTTAACCCGACTTGGCCTGCCTCCTGCGGGTCTTGCCCTCTTCAAGATTAAATCTCAACCATCCAGATCTTAGATCAATGTTCCATAATAAAACCGCTCTCCTTGCTTCCGCCCGTGCATCTACCTCATATCGCGTTCACTTCCCCACTGTCAGATCTGAGGCCCTTAATCTGACGGCCCACATTACATATCGCGTAACTTTTAGCGCGAAAGAAAAATCCTAAGGGCCACGCGATATAAGTGGTTTTTAAAGGCCACGTGTCAAGCAAGGATGCATATCACATTCCAAAATGCAAAATTGCCTACCCGCCTTTTCTCCGCGTGAAAACAGTGGTTTTACCTCCCCGAAACCACTTTCCCTCTTTTCCCTTGTGTGTTATCGTACGCGCCCTCCACCGTTGATCTCTGCAGATCAACAGATAGGATCTAAACCTCCATTTACATATCGCCCTCCACCCACGCCATGGGTTTTTAACATACAATCTCCGCCGTTGATTTCGTGGGTCGATCTCATCCGATGGCCCACGATCATCCCGAAGCCCCAATTGCATTTCCTTTGCAAATTCCTCTGCCAAAGGATTTTTACCCCATTTCTTTTCATTTTCTTTCATTTTTCAAATAATGTGACTCCTTCGCATCATTGTTTCACAACCAATCCCGACCGTTGATCTCTGCGCAATCAACGGCTCTGACTTAATTCTTCCTCCACTTTCCTTTTCAACCTCCCGAAAACGAATCTCCATCATTGGATGATGCCATCCAACGACCTCGCTCTTCCCCACAACCTCTTAAGCAGTTTACCTAATAAACGCAAGATTTCATAACAGTTGTGTCTTTTTTTCAGGTTCAAATGAATTTCAAAATCTTTTAAAGATAAATGATAAAGTCGAGGGTGATGATCCTCAGAGCTTTGTTTATTTAAAGGAAACCATTCACGGGGTTCAAACTCCACGTCTCGTCGATGCTTCATGGGCATTGATGCCACATGAGCCCTGTGCGGCCCTGCACATCAACAAGACACATACCATTAAATGAATCAAAGGAGTATTGTAAATTTTTGTAGATGTTCTATGCTTGATGCAACTTTACTTTTATTACAGCAATCACCCAAACAGTTAAGTAAAATGCTGATAAAACATACCAGTGGATCTATAGAAGACAAACCAGAAACAGAAGAATATGATGGTGCGTTACGGCGGTCAACAGGATGCTTCAACCAGCAAAGTCTCCTTGATCAGCCAACCCAGAATGTGTCACAACAATCCTCAAATCAGTCACCAAGTCAACACAAGTCAACTCCAGAAAAGTAAACGTTGTCCAGAAAAGTCAACGCAGGGTAGCAACATAAAAGTCAACGCAGCTCCAACTTCGATCAACCTTTTGACCTCGATTCTTGTGCCAATGTGTATGGCCTCCTAAAATCTAAGTCTCCAATAAATTTCAGCCTCTTTGGACCATGCGTTGACCAAAGTCAATGCTGGTCAAACTTCCTTGGAAACCCTAGCTGCAGCAATCTGCGTCCTTCTTCTTGGTTGTACAAACTCGTCCTTTTTCCCACGTGTGAGCTGAATTCGTCCTCCAAGGAGCTCGTACTAAATCATAGAAGAGAAGAAGATGTGTGATGAGTGAGTGTGAAATGCTCTCCAACTATGAATGTATTTATATCCATCATTGAGGTGTGTGACACATCTGCTGGGGGTGTAAAACCTTAAGGCTGACCTGCACATATAATTTATTATAAATAATAAATTCAAAACAAATGTTCTGCTCATCGGATTAAGATAAATTTTATATGGATCTTACACCTCTCCGAAAGAGGAATCCAATAAAAATATCGGTATCTTCATCTGAGCATCACAACATGGAGTTTGGACCTAGTTGTCCAATTTTAACACTCCCTCTCAACTAGGGAGAACTCCATCCATCAGTGCAATCAAACATCGTGCGTCATCCCGTCGTAACTTGCTTTGCTGGCCTCTTTATTTCAGAACAGAAGTGGGTCAGTCACAAAGACATCATCCCCTGACTGACATAATCAGTCCAGAGGTTCAAAACCTCTATCAAACTCATGAAGAGTATCCAACCAACCCAAAGTTGGTTCATCTGACCCGAAGTCAGGCAGAGGTCCCAGACCTCACTAAACTTGATCCGAGATCAAGTGGTTGGACCGTGCCATCCTAGATAGAGAGTACGGCAATCTCTGATGCGTCCATCAGTATTTGCTACTAGTCTCTAGCTTTTCCCACCTCATTGGCCAAATGAGAGGTACTTCCCATGAGCCCTGAACTCAATGGGTAGGATGCATACGGGGCATAGAAAAATGAGAGGTGAACCAACTCAATAATCACAACGGTGGGGCAGAAGCACCACAAGGTTTGGCAAGCCTAGCCCCGTGAGTGCTTATAGCTCCGAGAAGCTATCCCCAAAGCCCCCCAGAGCTCCCAGAGCTCATTGTCCAACGGGACCCACATCATAGGGTCGTTCCACGATACCAAGATTCTCACGGAAGGTTAGGAACTTGACCTTCCCCGGGGGCTTTGTGAGAATATCCGCGACCTGCTCATCAATTCCTATATGATCGAGCCTTACGGCGCCTCACTGTACCATATCCCGGATAAAGTGGTACCTGATATCAATATGCTTGGATCGGTCGTGGAACACAGGATTCTCAGTCATGCGAATCCCACTCTGGTTATCACAGAGTATCACGGTGGTATCTAGCACATGTCCAAACATCTCACTAAAGAGCTTTCGCAACCAAACTGCTTCACAACAGGCCATACTTGCTGCAATGTATTCGGCCTCTGCGGTGCTCAAAGCCACCGACTTCTGCTTCCTGCTCATCCATGAGATCGAAGCAGAACCAAGATTGAAGCAACATCCCGATGTGCTCTTACGATCCACCACACTGCCAGCCCAATCGACATCAGTATATCCACGGAGTGTCACACTCCCGGCAGTGTATCTCAGCCCATGGTTTATCGTGCCCCGAAGATATCTCAAAAGATTCTTGGCACCAACCCAGTGAAAATGATGAGGCTCAACCATCTGTTGACTCAAAGTGTTCACTGCAAAACATATATCTGGTCGGGTGTTCACTAAGAACATCAAAGCTCCTATGAGTTGACGATACTCAGTAGGATTGGCCAAGATAGGCCCAGCAGCGCTGCCACTCAACTTCTTAAAGTTGAGTTCCATCGGTGTCGACACGGACTTACAGTCCACCATTCCAAATATTTCCAGAAGCTTCACAATGTATTTTCCTTGAGAAAGGAAAATCTCTCCAGGTCTCTGCCAGACCTCCAGGCCTAGGAAGTAGTGCATCAGTCCTAGGTCCTTCATCTCGAACTCAGCAGTGAGCTCCCTCTTGCATTGATGAATGAGAGGGTCAGCACCTGTCAGAAAGAGTTCGTCCACATACAGCACCAGAATGAGAGGCTTCCCCTGTACAATTTTGAAGTAAAGGTTCGGATCAGCATTACTTCGAGTGAAGCCCAGCTTCATCAAGTAACTATCCATCCTCTCATACCAAGCTCTGGGTGCTTGCTTTAACCCATAGAGGGCTTTCTTCAATCCGCAGACATGAGTGTCTCGATCCTGAACTTCAAATCCCAGAGGTTGTTCTACATACACCTCTTCTTTTATTGTACCATGCAGAAAGGCGGTCTTGACATCCATCTGATGAAGACTCCAACCTTGCGTAGCAGCAAGGGCTATGATTGATCGAATGGTGGTATATCGTGCCACAGGTGCAAATATGTCATCAAAATCTACTCCTTCCTTTTGATAGATGCCACGGGCAACAAATCTTGCCTTGAACTTTTCAGCACTTCCATTAGATCCATGTTTGATCTTGTAGAGCCATTTTGCGGTGACAACTGATTTGTCCTTCGGTCTTGGAACTACATCCCAGACATCATTCTTCATTATGGACTCATATTCTTTGTGCATAGCATCCTTCCAGACTTGATGCTTTACGGCTTCTTCAAAAGATCCAGGTTCAGATTGTACAAAGGTACCCATGGCAGCCAGATACCCTTGGTATCTACACGGCTTCTTGCTTTCATGGAATGTCCCCCTTGGGGCAGCATGTCCCTCAACATCTTCGAGGGTGTACCTGAGCCATGATGGTCTCTTTCCTAGTGAAGGAGATGGATTGATAGGGTCCATTGGTCCTTCAATATCAGGCATTGTCTCATCCTGCGGTTCTTCTTGATTTCCAGGCCTTGCTTCATG
Organism: Pinus albicaulis; assembly: GCA_034641835.2. Classification (NCBI taxonomy): domain Eukaryota; kingdom Viridiplantae; phylum Streptophyta; class Pinopsida; order Pinales; family Pinaceae; genus Pinus; species Pinus albicaulis. The sequence goes on from CM076576.1 coordinate 36,471,964, forward strand.
ATTTTCCTCAGATCTTGGAAGATCTACTACTTTCTTCAGGGAAGCATCTTCGTCAAAAGTGACATCATGGCATATCTCTACTTCCCTTTGACTAGGTACATAGACTCTATAGGCCTTAGAAGTTTCACTGTAGCCCACAAACATTCCTTTCTTCCCAGAAGCATCCTGCTTACTTCTCTTTTCTTTTGGCACATGAAAATAAACAGGACATCCAAAAATTCTAAAATGTGAGACATCAGGTTTCTTACCAGTGAAAACCTCTTTGGGAGTTTTGGAGTCCAAAGCAGAATGAGGGCATCGGTTTTGAATGTATACAGCAGTATTTGCAACTTCTCCCCAGAGAAACTTCGGTAGACCCTGGTCACATAGCATGGCACGGGTAGCTTCCACAATAGTCATGTTCTTGCGTTCAGCAACACCATTCTGCTCAGGAGTATAGGCAGTAGTAGTCTCCCTCTTAATGCCAGCTTCTCTGCAAAAGTCCTTGAACTCATTTGACTCATATTCAATGCCATTGTCGGTCCCCAAAATCTTGATCTTCTTCCCTGTTGTTAGAGTCGGTCCTTATAGCCCTCCGTCAGAGATCATTTCGCTTTTTGCATATCATTTTTAGGTGTCTCGCTCGTTTCACTTCGTTGCATTTCACTAGGGGCATGCCATTGACTGATGAGGGGGTCTGGTTGTCTTGTGTTTCCTCATGCTTGTACCTGCAGGGCTAATTAAAATTCCTCAAAAATCACTGAAGTTCATGGTCATTTCATTCATGGTCATAAATGATTAGTTTCTTTAAAAAGAGTCTTTAGTCCTAGAGTCTAGGGTCTTCAGTCCTTTGCATACATGTAATAAAAGCCTACAGACCATGAGGTTGGTTTCAAAAGATTCTCGTTTCATATTTTTATTCTCAAAAACGTTTGAAGACATTGCTAGTCCAAAACTCTGTTTTGGAACTAGAAATTGTCAAATTTCATTTGTTGTAATAATTGTGTATTTCTTTCATCATAAGAAATTTGAAGGCAGCCTCTGATCTTTGCCAAAGACAAATGCCAAATCCCTGCAAAAACAACCAAGTATCATCAGTCCAAAACTCAGAAAAATAATAAAAAGCCAAAGGACAGCATTGTATTAAGTGATCAAATGACAAAGTGCCAAACATTATTAAAGTGGGTTATGGAGCAAATTTAAATCAAAGTTGATTTTTATGAGATATTTTGCAACCCATATAAAGCATTGGAAACAACTCATTTGCATAGATTCCCAAAGAAAAGGTCGAATTGCAGATTAGAAGGGCGAAAGCTTGTTTTCAAAACTGAAGACCGGAGGTGTAAGAGGCGCGCTACTCACAGAGGAGGCGCGCTACGCATATAGCCTCACCGGCCTGTGTAAAATAACACGCGCGCTACTCATATAACGCGCGCTACTCATTGGGTGAGCGCGCTACTCATATAATTTCAAAGCCAGAAATTTTAGCTCCTGTGTTCGGTTTGATGCCAAATCGCCTCAATTGGCTTGCAAGTAGGTTTTTCATGATTGCTCAGTAAATTTTGAAAATGATTGTGGGGTTTTAAGATTGGAGAGACTAGTGTGTTTGATGTGGAGAAAGGTGAAACCCTAGGTTCATTGCAAATTCATTTCTTGGGGTTTTGAAAGACATGTTGATGGTTTTGTGAAGGATTTCCAAGCTTGTGTTGTTGATATATATGTTTATGCATCTACTGTCAAAGTGTCACGGCCCTCACGCTCTCAGTTTGCCATTTCATCACTGCTGTCATCGCCATTATATTACCACTATCATTGCTATTGTTTTACTATGGTCATTTTCACATTGTTTCCCATTCTCCATTGACAAAACACAGTCCCATACTCATTTTCCCTTTGACAAATCTTAGCCAGCATTGCAAAGGCTGTACACTACATTACACTTTTTACTCATTTGTCAAATTCCCTTGTGATCAAAGCAGTGACTGTTTTTATGCCAATCCACTTGACAGAGCCATTACCACTGTGGCTTGTTTTCCTATGATACTTTGATACATATGTGACATATTTGGGTTTTGAGCATACATTGAAACTTTTGTCTTCACTACACCTATATCAACATATATATTGCAGACATCTTGTTTTCAAAGCCATGTCAGAGACAGATTCATTTTATGAGCAGGAGTATGACAGTGATTCCACAACAGAGGGTAATGTGCCACAGAGGTCTCACAAAGGTGGCAAAGGTGGTAAGCATCTTAGGGAGGAGCCTACTTCTTTGGCTCAATTGCAGGCTTACCCGCTTGCAATGGATTGTTTTCGGCATCAGTCATGTTTCCAATACTGTGAGATGATTTCACAAACCTAGCATCATCATGAACTAGCTCGTCTATTTGTTCTACATTTACGTGATGGCCGTGTAAACCTTGCAGGAGTAGATTTCATTATGTCACCAGAGACTATTGCTCGGGCCACCGGGATACCAAATATAGGAGAGGAATGGAACAAACAACAGCAGTTAGAGAAATCCTACTATGAGCCATACATCAAACCTAAGTTTATGAGGCAGCTGAGCAGGGTTTTTCCTTTCAGATTCCTGAAGGATGAGTTTGCACCTTTGATGAAACTCATCATTCGATATTTCAGTTGCGAGGGCAGATTCTCGCGTCTCAATACGTACCATGTCCATTTGTTGATGCATTTCACAAGGGTACGTATGATGAGCATTCCATACTTCATGTATTGCAACATAGAGAGGATGACAATTTTTGTACAGAATAAGTCCCCAGCATAGCAGCATATAAGTATATATCATTACGCGCTGATCAAAATCATGGTGATACATCAGTTAACACAGCAGGGCATCACTTGGGAGGATTTCATCTCTCGTGACTTATTTACAGTGCCGCAGCTGCCTCCCGAGGTAGTTCATGATGAGGGAGAGCCTTCACATCAGTCGTACATCCCTGAGATCGAGCATATCAGTGCTCCATTGTATGTGACATACCAGCGAGGCCACAGGGCCTTATTTGCAGCTACACGACGAGTACTATCTCCACCCGGGGTGGAAGGGGTCTCGTTGACTTCATCAGCAGCGCGAGTATTATCTCCACCAAGGGTGGAAGGGGTCTCGCCTTCTTCTTCAGCACAGGTACAGATTCAGGATAGAGGCAAGAGGCCTATGCATGATGAGGGCCCATCAGGTGGTCGAGACACTGATTTCACATTCATCGATGTTGATGTGAGCTCTCCTAGCTCGAAACTGAAAGAGATCATCCAGGAGAAAAAGGCCGAGAATGACACGCTAAAAGAGAAATTGCAGAGGGCTCAGTGGGTGATAAACTACCTGGAGCAGCGTAACAAACAGCTAGAGGATGAGCACACACTGTTAGAGCTGCGGCGAATCCGTGAGGATCGACAATTGGCCCGGAAGAGACCAGGTGACATGACACCAGTTGAGCGAGAGACCGAACTCACGCATGTTAACATTCATCTGGAGAAGTTGTTGGCAAAGGCCAATAGAGAGAAAGACATGCTTCGTCACATGAAAGGTCACTATTGGGCCTGCATGCATGTCTGCAAGGCAAAAATGAAGATTCTAAAGAGGAGGTTGAGCAGTGCACTAAAATGGCGAAAGAGGCCCGATCCACTCCGGATTTTGGCCGAGGCTTCCCTGGCTAGACATGATACATGATGGAGGGTCTTCGTTCTGAATTTGAGTGAATTTGAAGAAGTTTTTGTCATTTTGGAAAATTTTGGCCTCAAAACAGGTTTTTCAGCCATACGAGTAGCGCGTCGACGTGCTCATTTATGATTGGGACACTTGCTGGAGGAAAACCTTATATTTTTGGATTTTTCATGGAAATTTATGCATGCTCCAGTAAGACCAAAGCATTTCACCAAATTCTGGATGATCCAAGGGGCCAAAACACCATGAAAATAACCATTCTGCCACCTTTTTCAGCAGCAGGAAGTACTTGTGGGAGAATGAAGTTTTGGAGGGGAAAATGAGCTCCAAATTGGGAAATTCCACTTGGGCTGGATAGAAGACATCTAGGGCTTTCCAAAAATCTATCATGAGCTTTATTTTGATGCCGGGAAGTGCCCCAAAAGTATGTTGAAAGGCGCGCTACTCATATAGCTCAGGCACGCTACTTATATAGATTTTTGGCTGATTTTTCATTTTCCAGCTCAGAATTTCGACCAGTTGGACCAGTTTTGCTTGTGGATGTAATTTTTGAGTTATCTTGATGTAATATTATGGTTGGCATGTAACTTGGACTCATTTTTACCTATTCTAGATGATTCACTCCTAAAAAAGTAAAATCAAGTGAAAGAATCAGTTTCCTTCCTTTTAGAGGCAAGTTGTTTGGCTGCCTATATTCTAGCTCCTTGTTTAGAATTAGTTGGAATTGCTCCTAGAAGGAGGAATTCGACCCCTAGAGGTGTGGGAAGGGGTTAGGATAGTCTATATGATGTAATTTCTGAGACATTCTACAGGTTGGACTCTTGGGAAGACTTTGGCACACTATTGTACATATTTTTCATATTTTGGCTAAGGAAAGATCAGAGGTTTTGCAGCACCTGTTGGGATTCTTGTGGCTTTCAGTTCTTGATGGTGTTTTCTCTCAGTTTATTGTAAGTTCTTTCATGTTTAATGTATGCCATTCCCTTCATATGCTTCTGAAACTAAATAAATGAGTAAATGAGGTTGAATCCATTGTTTACAGTGCTCTGCCTTTAAATTTGTTTAGTTTTACATGTTTTCGCCTGTTTGGAGAGGATCCATGTTCTTCCTTGCCCTCTTCAGCTCCTTGTCATTCTGATCCATCCATATACCCAATCAAAAGCATCAAGACTATTGCCTACCTCACCCCAACTCGAAATCTGCAAAGATCTGGCCTTATCCCCGGACCCAAAATTGTTTTTCCCATTTTTTCAACAAAAACCCAAAAAATCAAAATCAAACTTTCCTATCTCTTTACTAGCCTAAAATCAGTATTCGTTATAAGTCATCTTAGCTCCTTTGAAGATCTTTTTCCGAGATAGACCCGGAGAGAGCCCTCCCCTGTCCTCGTAGGGCTAGCTACGAGGCTGAGCGTGGTTTGATGTAGCCTTGAGTTTTACCTTATTTCAGCCTAAGGTAGATTCGAGCGCTAACACCTGTCATATTTTCCACCAAGGCTTTGAAGGTATGGAACCACATGAAAGCCTCATCCTTCTTCTTCAAGAAGTATATCCAGGTTTTGCGGGAGAAGTCATCTGTGAATGTCATATAGTAAGAACATCCTCCCAGGGATGTCACGGGTAGCATACCAGATAGATCAGAATGGACCAGTTGCAAAACATCAGATGTCTTTGTGACACTTGAGGGGAAAGGTCCCCTTGTATGCTTTCCTTCGACACAACCCTTACATACACCTTCATGATTATTTCCAAAGTCGGGCATCCCTGTCACCACCTTCCTTGCTTCGGGAAGGGCCTTGTAATGAAGGTGTCCAAACCTTCGGTGCCATAGTTCAGTTTGTCGCATAGTATCACATGTCATAGCTCCTAGTGGACTTCCTTCAACCTGGTAGAGTGTTACAACTCTAAAACCAATCACGATAGCTTCCTTGATATTCTTCTTCCACATGCGCACCTTTCCATCAATAAATGCCACATTGAAGCCTTTGTCTTCAATTGCTGATATAGACACGAGGTTCTTCTTCAATTTTGGTACATAGAGTACATCTTGCAAATGTAGGACTTGTCCTTGAGACAAGTGGAGGGTCACAGTCCCTGTCCCTCTCATGAGATATGTGGCATTATCTCCAAGGATAATTTCCAGATTGGTATCCTTCTCAACCATGTCAGAGAGTGCTTCCTTGAACCCAGTGATGTGTCTTGAGGCACCACTATCTATCAGCCAGACATCCAAGGTGTCGGGCAGGGATGCAGCAGAGAGAGCAGATACAAGAATGTATTCATCTCTTTTATCAACAGCATTAGACTCCTCATACCTGGAGTTTCTAGACCTTTTTAAAATTTGATTGTTTCTGCCTGAGGGAGCCTTCCTCTTTCCTTTGGACATGTCATTTCTTTGATTTCCATTCCTCTGGTTGTTGTTGTTGTCATCACTATCGGGAGAATCCTTCTTGAAAGGACATTCTCTAGCATAGTGACCAGGCCTATGACAAGTGAAACACTTACCCTTCTTTCCTTGGGCCCTAGCTCTTCCTTTGTTCTTAGGACCACCAGAGTTCTTCTTTCTAGAATGAGCAGCATAGGCAGCATTTCTGTCATTTTCGAATTCCTTCATTCTTGTCTCTTCTTGCATACATCTTGACAGTAGCTCGTCAAAGTTAGGAATTGTACTATTATTAAGAATGTTAGTAGTGCAAACTTTCCATTCATATGGGAGCCCTCCAAGTGCGGTGAGTACCATCTCACGATCGGCTATTGTCTCCCCAATAGCCTGCAGATTGTTCCTAATCTCAATCAATTTCAGAAAGTATGCTTGGACAAACTCATCCCGGCCTTTCTTCAGATTCTTCAATTGATTCTTGAAGAATAGCACTTGGTTCACATTGTTAACTTTGAACATTAGGATCAATTTATCATACATCTCTTTGGATGTGCCCAACTCAGAGATGTAGGCTACCAGAATTTTATGAATGGATTCCTTGATCATCAACTTTGCTTTGATCTCCCCTTTCTTATACTTGGTTTTAGCAGCAGCAGAAGCAGTGGATGGAGGTTCTTGTATCTTACCCAATACATGATCCATGAGATCATGGTCTTCCAATTTGAGATCTAATATCATCTTCCAAGCATGGAAGTCATCCCTTCCAGTCAGCTTGTCATTCTCCTTGAATTCATAACTTGTGGAACCCATTTTCTTAGATGATGATTGCTAAAGTTAGGGCTTGTCTTCACCTCCCCTCTGATACCATGTAAATTTTTGTAGATGTTCTATGCTTGATGCAACTTTAATTTTATTACAGAAATCACCAAAACAGTTAAGTAAAATGCTGATAGAACATACCAGTGGATCTATAGAAGACAAACCAGAAACAGAAGAATGTGATGGTGCGTTACGGCGGTCAACAGGATGCTTCAACCAGCAAAGTCTCCTTGATCAGCCAACCTAGAATGTGTCACAAAAATCCTCAAATCAGTCACCAAGTCAACACAAGTCAACTCCAGAAAAGTCAACGTTGTCCAGAAAAGTCAATGCAGGGCAGAAACATAAAAGTCAACGCAGCTCCAACTTCGGTAAACCTTTTGACCTCGGTTCTTGTGCCAATGTGTACGACCTCCTAAAATCGAAGTCTCCAATAAATTTCAGCCTCTTTGGACCATGCGTTGACCAAAGTCAACGCTGGTCAAAATTCCTTGGAAACCCTAGCTGCAGCAATCTGCGTCCTTCTTCTTGGCTGTACAAACTCATCCTTTTTCCCACGTGTGAGCTGAATTCGTCCTCCAAGGAGCTCGTACTAAATCATAGAAGAGAAGAAGATGTGTGATGAGTGAGTGTGAAATGCTCTCCAACTTTGACTGTATTTATATCCATCATTGAGGTGTGTGACACATCTGCTGGGGGTGTAAAACCTTAAGGCTGACCTGCACATATAATTTATTATAAATAATAAATTCAAAACAAATGTTCTGCTCATCGGATTAAGATAAATTTTATATGGATCTTACACCTCTCCGAAAGAGGAATCCAATAAAAATATTGGAATCTTCATCTGAGCATCACAACATGGAGTTTGGACCTAGTTGTCCAATTTTAACAAGTATCAGTTTTGAAGATTAAAACACAGCAAAACAGAGGATTGAAGACAATTTTTAGGGGATTACGGCTAAGATTGACTATCAAAATCCTAATCCTCCAAATTAAAACACAGTTAAAAGAAAATAATAAGTGTTTATCAGACAGAAAGGCCTCCACTGCCACAACAGAGGCCAATTGATTCCTCTCAGCTACCAGTGCCACCTGTTGCCTCAAAGCATTCAAATAGAGGCCGAAATTATTGATTAGAAAGAATATATTAGCCTCAACACAGCTGAATAGTTAATTCTTCTAAGGAACTTAATGCAAAATATCAGCAGAGTTACTACAACATGACAGAGAGCCTTAAAGTCATTAAAAGCTCCCACCGAGCTTAATCTTTAATGTAAATAAATTAATACAGATAGAACATCTATAAAATTCTCCATCGAGACCCTCAAAGGCCAAGAATTCATTAATCTGTATTAATTGAACCCATGAGATCTTTTATCAGATCCCACCTCCTCATTCCTTCTATGAATACTTCTATAGAAGATGAGAAAATGTTGGTTGCTGAACTTTGAAATATACTTGAGCTTGAGACTTCTACTTGTAAATAGTGTTCACTGGCTCTTGAAGCTCTGCTTGTGATAGATAAGTTAGTCTGAGGAGTGAAGATGATTTCTAAACTGAAACATTGGACTTAAAGCTATAACTAGTTTGGAGCATCAATACAAGCTGATTTATGGGATCCTGGTCTATGTCAACGGTAATGTTTTTCTTATTGTAAATCGTTATTTTACTTCTGTTTTCACTTTTTTCATCTTCTATAATAAAGAATAGAAAGTATAGAGTTAGGATTTACTGTATACCAGTACCCTTCTCTGACTGATAAGCTTTATCTTAATGTTTTCTTCCAAATTGTGTTGTTTAGGAATGATTTAATTCAGTTTAAGCAGTTAGGAATGCTGGCGTTCCCTTGTCCTACGGTATTTGCTAATTGTTGTTATTGAAAGTTATTTTTAGTTTATGTTAAGTAGAGATGAACTAAGGAAGATATGGTGAGCCCTAGTCCTAGTTTTATCCCCAAAGACTATCTGAAAGTTTCCCTTAGAATGTGTTGAAAGTTGGCTAGTTTCAAAGTACTTTCAAGATCTTAGACCATTATTTGTTATCTTATGTGTTGTCTTGAAATTTTACCAAGTAAAGTAGAGCTAGGAGAGGTTTGTGGTGAGCCCTGCCTGCTAGTCTCTTCTCCAACAGTTGCTTTTAAAGTTTCCCTTTGTTTTTTTAAATGTTTTCTATTGAAAGTGTATCAAAGGCTGGCTAGTTTCAAAGTACTTACCAGATTCTGGATTACTTTTATGTTTTTCTTAAGTGTTTGTCAAAGGCTGGCTAGTTTCAAAGTACTTACCAGATCCTGGGCTGCTCTTTGTTCTTCATTTGTTTAATTCCCCTTCTTGTTGTATCATTTCATTCCATAAATCAAACTTTAAAGAGATCCTTAGACATAGATGACTTGCCCCATGGACCACTCTTGCCCCTTGTTGTTTCAATTAAACCCTATTATGACTCCATAGCCCAATGGACTAAAACCTGCAATTATCTATCTCTTTGGCCGAATCTTGTTCTATTTTCTTGCAACTTCTCACCTTTGAAACTCTTTGCACTTAGAAATTTCCCCTCAAACAATAATCATGCTCAACCATCCAAAAACAAAACAAAACCCTAGGCCTTCATAACTAGCCTAATATCATCACCCAAAATCTTTAAAGATAAATCCATCTTTACACTTATTGGAGAGATCCCTCTCTGGATTAAGGAGGGCTAGATCATAGAATCCCAAAGTGGTTGAAATGATGTTCTCCCTGTAGTCGTACTTTTTCCAATCTTGCTAATTACAGGGTGCCAACACATAGGATCAGCCTCATCATCTTCAGACGTGTCGATTTTCTTCTATTTTGTGATCATTGGAGTTTCCATGGGTCTACAATCCTCCATCTGAAATCTCTTTAGAATCTTTGTAGTGTATCTTTCTTGACCAAGGAAGATCTCCCCATTATGTTGCCAAACCTCCAACCCCAAAAAATAGTGCATCTGTCCTAGATCCTTCATGTAAAATTCCTCAGCCAAATTCTTCTTGCAGTCTGTGATGAGCCTTGACAATATTGTCAATAATAGATCATCTACATACAATACCAGTATCAACGGCTCACTCCCTACTCTCAGATAGTATAGGTTGGGATCTACGTCATTGTTGACGAATCCCATCTTCTACAGGTAGCTATCAATTCGACCATACCAGGCTCTAGGAGCTTGCTTCAGTCCATATAATTCTTTCTTCAATCTTCACACATGAGTATTTTGATCATTTGTTCTATATACACCTCTTCCTATATAACCCCGTTCAAGAATGACATCTTGATGTCCATTTGGTGAATTTCCCATCCCATCTTCCCAACAAGGGATATCACGGACCTAATAAAGGTGTACCTGGCTACTGGGGTGAAGTTTTATTCATATTCAATTCCTTCCTTCTAAGCATACCCCTTAGCCACAAACTTGTCTTTAAATTTCTCGATGTTGTCATTTGCAACATACTTGATCCTATAGATCCACCTAGATCCTACAACTGATCTCTCCTGAGGTCTAGGGACCACTTCCCATACATCATTCGTACAATGGAACTATACTCTTCCACCATTGCATCAACCCACACCTAGTGTTGAGCTACTTCCCGAAAACTGGAAGGTTCTTCAACTTAAGAAACCAAGGCTTGATACCTCTCAGAGATCTTATGTTGTCTCTTCTCATTTCGGGGGATTTAGAAAAAATCCTCTACATCCTTTAGAATTTTTCGAATTTCCCTACTCATTCTCCCACTGGTAGTGGGTGGATCTATCAGCTCTCCCTCTTGAAAATCTCGGGAGACATGTCCCTTAGATCCCTATGCCTTGGAGAGGAAACTAAATTTTTTGCTGTTGGTTGTTAGGGTTGTACCAGATCCTCTTCCTCAGACTACGTAGCAGAAGATAACTCGAGGGATCTTCTAAAGATCTTCTCTTTCATGAACTTCACATCCCTTTGAACCATGAATTTCCTACTCTCAGGAATGTAGATGTGATATGCCTTTGCATTCTTGTTTTATCCTACCAGATACCCTTTTTCGGTATTCATCTCCAACTTCTTCCTCTTCTCATTGGGCACATGAATATAAGTTGTATTGTCGAAGATCCTAAAGTGACTAAATTCAGGCTTAATTCCAGTGAAGACACTTTATAGCGTGATATTTCCAAGTGCAGTGTGAGGAGTCATGTTCTGTATGTAGAAAATTGTATTACATGCTTCAGCCCACAGGAATTTTGGCATGTCTTGGTCATACAAATAGGCTCTTATTTCTTCAACAATAGTTCAGTTTTTCCTTTTTTCCATACCATTCTGCTCCAGATTGTATTGAGTTTTCCACTCTCTTTTGATGCCTTTCCTTGTGCAGAATCCAGTGAATTATTTATTTATGTATTCACCACCACTATCTGATAGCAACACCTTGATCCGCTTCCCTGTCATATTTTCTACCAGAACCTTAAACTCTTTGATCCGACTAAAGACTTCATCCTTGGTCTTCAAGAAGAAGATCCAGGTTTTCCTAGAATGGTCATAAATGAAGGTGACAAAGTACTCGGCACCGCTAAGAGCTCTAGTGGACATTGTTCCACATATATCTGAGTGTATCAGATCCAATACACCCTTGGCCCTATTTTTGATTCTCTGATATGCTACCTTGGTATATTTTCCCAATACGCACCCCTTACAAACATCATCTCGTTCAGTGCTCAGCTCTGGAACACCTGTGATAGTCTTCTAAGGAGTTCTCAACGCCCCATGATGAAAATTACCAATTCTTCTATGTCATATCTCATTCAGGTCTATTTCATACGTGCTGTCGACCAATGCCATTAGAGACTCAAGCTACAACTTGTACAGTTTGTTGATTCTTACCCCGATCTATGCCTTCTTCTTCCAACTGCGGTGTTTGACGTAGACTCTATTTCCAATAAAGTAGACATCATAACCTCTGTTTTGAAGTTGAGACACTGAGAGAAATTTTATCCCCATACCCAGCACATGCAGAAAATTAGTGGCCCAGATTCTATTTCCAGCCTAGGTCTGAAAAACTATGGTACCTCTCCCAACAAGAGTGCATTTTGATGGTTATTTTTAAATTCATCTGCTTTGCTTGGTAGTCGGAAAAACAATCCCATACTCCAGTCATGTGAGAAGATGCTCCACTGTCAATATACCATACATCTGAAGAAGTAGTGCTTGATATGCAAGCAAAATCTTCCTCAAGTCTGGATGCCAATACAGAGACACCAGGATCCATCTGTTATGTCATGCTTCTTTACCTTCCTGGAGAACTGTGTGAACCCCTCTACGTTGTTGCTGCAACAGTAGATTTCCTTTCACTGGTCAATTCTCCCTTCCTGTTACTCATCTCTGGCTCTGATACCATTTGAAATTTTCAATCTGAAAACTATACAGTTGCAGTGATAGATTTATTCCTCCTACTTATTATTTCAATAATTTATTTTTTCAGAAATCTTCTGGAAAATATCTAAATAAATACTACTGCAACATTCACAAATACATATGCAGAGAAATAAATAGTAAAGGACATAAGCACAAGAATCAATCACATGTACACAGTTATTTTTGGACAATTTTCCCTGGAAAAACCCAATGCGGGAAAACAGGTGCAGCAAATAAGGGTTTTATTAAGTCTTCAGCCAATGATATATTTACAGGGAAATATAATGGAAGATAAAATATGAAACACCGGAGACTGATTTTTTGGCTCCCTCAAACAATTCTCTAACACCCTGATTAGCCCCTATTTGCTCATGTGCCTGTCTACGTGTTTCACTACGCAGCCCCATTATTGGACTGTGTAATTATGCGTAGGGACTGCATGGGTTCTCTGCGTTGCAGCCTCAAGTTGCATCCAGTGGCCCATTTCTACCCTTTGCCATTGATCTCAATCACTACTGACTCCCTCCTCCTTTTTCTTCTGCAAACTCTTCGCCCTGCAACTCTCCCACTGAAATCGAATTCTATCACTTCAGAATTGATGTCCTTCAGGTATTGAGTGTATGCCCAACTTGTTTTCCAAATGACCCTCAAACCTTCTTTTATAATATTCTCGTTGGAGAATCAATGGCCTAGATTAGAAGATTAATCAATGGCTAAGATTAAAACTTGACTTGATCCATGTTTTCTAAAAGATTCACACTCTGAATTATTAATACCCTTTAATTATTTCATTTCCCTAAGTTTATACTTACGGTATTCATTAAAATAATTAATTATTTTAATTAGTCATAAACCGAGTGGAATTTCCACAAACTGTTTATGGGTTCTTTGGAATGTTGTTGTCCAAGTCTCCCTGAAAATTTTTATACTTGGAACACTTCCGTATGCTTCAAAAATAAACAAATAAATGGTTATTTAAGAACCAAAGACATGAGGAGACTGTAATATCCCCAAAAGGGAAGATTCAGCAATACCTGCTAGAATAATGCATTTTCCAGAAGTATGTGCACTGAAATGATTTTGCAGCTCTTGGATCCCTTAGATATGGATATCTAGCATATAAATCCAAGAGGAGAGCAAAAAAAAATCAAACTAGGTGAGGAAAACAGACCTCCCACACCTACTATGGTTGGAAAACACCCAAGAATGGGGCTGCAGCAATATGCAACAATACTGTAGGAAAATAACACAGTTTTTCTGAGAAACATCAGGAGACCAATAATAAGGATCAAAATTCATATATATAGCAATAAATCAGATCCATATTGAGGCCCATACAATGTATGACAGAATGTAGAAGACAAGAATAGAAGAAATTCCTCAAAAATAGGGGCTGCAACACATGCTTTGACTGAAAAATAGCTTGACAACATTATTTTTAAGAGATGCAGTAGTTTTATATTGCACTCCATATCTAGAGTAGATATATGTAAAAAATATTAGATCCATTTCATTTTTTTACACTAGAAGAGCTCCTCTACAAATTCCCCTTGGGGATTTGAGCAAAACATGAGACACAAAGAGTATATCTGAGATCTAAAGTTGGAGATCTGTAGTAGTATTCAGAAATTTCTGAAGATGAATACAATAGAAGCAGATTAGATCTTAAAATAACATGGATCAGAAGTATAATCCATGGATCACCATAGTGAAGGACAGAACCCCAACACCAGAGATATCTCCTCCAAATGTGTGTCAAAACACCCTGCAACTGTACACTTGCAAATAACGTAGTCCTGGAAGGTAAACTTCGTTTTAGGCTCTAGAATTGGTTTGTTCTGATGCCAAGATCTGAAAATGCAGCTCCAAAGATCTAATACTCTCTTATTAAGAGGATAAATGGCTTTCCCACTGAAAAGAGGCACTATATTGGCCTAGATCCGAGTAGATCTAGCCTCCACTTGCTGCAAATTACAAGGAAAACCAAACCCTCAACAGGATCTGTGTTGTAGTTGGAAGATGAGCTTGGAAAAATGCCTCATAGTGGACAATATCAGCAAGACTACTCCAAGAGCTACTCAATGGAAGAGGTGGGATTCCCGAACAGGAACACCCTAGTGCTAAACAGCAGAGAATGATATGTGTCTAAAAAGACAATATATTCAGAAATATACTCAATAAACAACCTTCTTCTGATGTCCTCCTCTTCCTTTTATAGGATGAAAGTCTTATCAAACCCTAAACCATCTCAATGATTTAGCTCCATTCGCATGAGTAGCCTCCAACTAAAATTGTGATGTGCATCTAGGAGATTCACTGTATCTAGACAACGTTGTTGATTTGGTCTTCGTTGAATTGGTCAAGTGCTTCAGTCTCTTTCACACCTAAGTGTGCTTATGTAAATAGCCCAGATTTATATATGTTCACATGTGGCATTGATTTATTTTGCTAATTAGGAGTTTTATTGATCCTCCTTTACAATTTTATTCATGAAACAGAAAATTGAAACAAAATTTTATATTCCCATTAGCTTGGGCTGGTTGGGAATATTACAGTCCTCCCCTCCAAATGTTGCTTGTCCTCAAGCAACTGATAAGGTGAGTGCCGCAACACTTCTCCTCCTCCATTGGTGACAGCATCAAAGATCAAGCTCTCCTCACAAGCTAGGTGTTCACCAATCCAAGCCTCCATGAATTGTTCCTCCAAATTCATCATGAGATGTACATAATCCATCCCACAAGGAGTCAAGAACTCAACAGAAACAAACATGGTAGAACCAATACTCTCTATATAACATGTAGCATAAGGTACATAGAGAGTTTCCATCCCATGTGTTACATATGAACTTCCCATCCTCCCCATAAAAAGTACAACTATATCATCCAAGTATGGAAGCATAATTACATATATACAAACAGAAATTTGAGCATGAGGAGGTGAGTCATGGTCCCACATATGGTGCCAACACAATGCATCTCCTGTCTGCATCAGATCAAGGTATGGTAAGCAGTTTTCCCACCACTTACTTGTTACACAAGTCATCTCACCACGGTTGAAAATGTGAGATATGTTTGGTGCCTTTGGGAAGCACCCATCATGAAATAAAATATCCATTTGCACGAAAAGGGAGTGAAAAAATTCAGAAATTTTGGTGGCCCAATGTTTTCCATGAGATTTAAATGATACAACACTCCTCTTTGGAGTCATGGCCTGCATAAACATGGTGAAATAATATGTCAAATCAGAAAATGAAACTTGAATTACATGATCAGATTTTTCACCAACAATGTCTCTCCTACACATGGAATTGTGCATATATTTTTCTCCCCTTTCAAGAGAGGGAAGAAATGGCTGAAATGACTCTTGCATAGAGTCCTTTGGCTTCCCCAACTCCACGTAGCTCTTGCATTCTATAAAATTCTATGTAGCTCTCCTCCAAAGCCTTCCCATTAAAAACATCTCATGATAGTGTTGTAGATCTTCATAGAATAGGTAGGGCTGAAACAGAACTATTTGTAGGCCCTTTGTAGCATCCTCTCCTTGAGCTTGGAGGCTCTAGGTAACAATATCCTATCATGATGATAGATGACTCCCTCATGGACTAGATAGCCCTCTTCATGCAGCTGGTCATCAAGCATCATACAAGTGTGAGGATATTTGGAATAATCCACCAACAGCTGGGATTTCCAATATAGATCTACACTCCCCAATAATGACAGCGTTGATAATGCATAAATAGGAATTTATACCATGTTTCTGATATCCTCTTTGGCATATCTTATGCTAAAGGTATAAGTAGGAAGGACATACCTTCCCTTCTTCTCCTCCAACGGCGCAGAATCAGAAATGAAGGTGGGTGATGATGATGAGAGAAGAAAATACCCCTCCTTCTTGTGCTTGTCCAAGCCTTCCAGCGTTGTAGCTATGTCTTCTAATGCTCCCATCCCTCCTGGATCTGATTTTGGAGCATTAAGTAGTGAGAGATATCTCACCAAAACTAAATCAGGTGGCCTCCTAATTGGTTTTCCACTAGAAGATTGTCCCTTACAGAAATCTCATGAACATAATAGAAGGGACAGTGAGGTCCTTGCTTCCACTACGCAAATCCATCTCTGTTTTTTGTGTGGAAGTGTTTTGTGAGGGGTAATTATGCATGCCTTTGATCATTTGAGGTGCACCACTCTTCTTGTCCACCCATTCCTTCTTCAAATCCTCCCAATTAGTGGTGACTTTTCCCAATGTAATCAACCATTGAAATCCCAAAATAACATTGGTGTCTAGTATGGCAACTACAATGAAGTGATCCACCAAAGTGTAGGATCCCATGGTGATTGAAAGTGATGGGACATAATGCATGCATTGCATTTTTATATCTCTTGGGACCAAAACAGAGAATCCCTCAAAAGTGTCAGTGGGTATTGCCCTCCTTTGCACAAGATGGGCATCAATGAAATTGTGGGTAGCCCCGCTGTCAATCAATACATAAACCCTTTGATTCATGATTGACCCTTGAACTCTTAATTTCAATTACTTAGGTACTCCCCTCAAGGATGAAAGAGTTCCTCCAATAGGATAAAATTCTCCATTCCCATCTCCTGATGGTGTTGGATCTCCTCCAACATTGTCAGCGCTATGACCCCTCCTTGGCTCCTCATATTCATCTTCTTCAAGATCTAAGAAGACCTCTATATAATCTGCTTTACCAAAAACACATATATGTCCTTGTACCCATGGTTCTTGGAAATTGAAGCATAGCTTCCTCTTTCTTAGATCTCTCTGGACTTCATCATCAAGAGGCTTCTTGTATGAGCTCTCCTTTGAAGGAGCAGCTTTCTCTTCCTTTCCTTTAGAAGGAAAAGAGGGCTTGTTATGAAAGTTTTCCTTTGCTTTTGGCAAGGAATATTGAAGGTCTCTAGCCCTCTCAATGGCATCATGCAAGGTATTGGGCTTGGTATATTTCACCAACCCATGTAGAGGTTCATCTAGGCCATCGATGAACATGTACACCCTCCTTGCTGCAGACAAATCAGGAACCATAACAGATAATCTCAAAAGTTCAGAGATATAAGACTTTGTATTTCCTAACTATTTCAACTTTGCAAGGCTCATGAAAGGTGCTTCTAGATCCTTTCTGTGAAACCTCTCCACCAGTCTTCTAGTAAACTCAGAATAGGCAGTCACATTGGCATGACCCAATGTAGACAACCCATGGAACCACCAATTGTGTGCTTCACCTTCAAAGTGTAGCACTGCAATATTGATAGCTTCCATCTTCGGGACTTTGTTCAAATGAAAGTTGATATCTAGTTTTTCTACCTATTCTTTGGCAGAACAAGTGGAAGACCCATCAAACTTGGGTAAAAATGATCAGCCCATAGAGTGATGTCGATCATGATTCTGAGTGAATCCACCATCTCTATGTTGATGCCTTGGTCTTCTTTTCTCCTTGAGGTGACAAAACTCTTGAAAACTCAAGTGGTCCTTGAATCTATGATTCTGAGACTCATATTCTTCAAAGTAGTCTTCAAGGGATGCTTGCTCATGAGGCCCTTCATTTTCCACAGCCAAAAAAGTAGGCATGGTAGAGCGTTGTGGATCTTGTGGTTGGTTCATTGGTTGATCATTCCAGTGGTGAGACATGCCAGAGCTTTCTCTGGGATGAAATATCCTAGTATATACCTTGATCCTATCCATTCTCATCTCTTTTATCTCTCTAGCAATATCTTGCATGGCTTTCGGAAGGTTTTTGCAAAATCTTTCCCATCTTCATCACTTCCATATTCAGGGGCTTTTCCCTTGTCTTTATCATCATTGGTGTAATAAAATTTCTTCTGTATTCTTCTCAGGTAACTCTTCTCTCTATCATTGAGAGGCTCATCTTATTCTGAAGACATATTGGCTCTTTAAGAAATAAAATCACAAGTTGTGCCAACATGATTGCTCTGATACCATTGTAATATCCCCAAAAGGGAAGATTTAGCAATACCTGCTAGAATAATGCATTTTTCAGAAGTATGTGCACTGAAATGAGTTTGCAGCTTTTGGATCCCTTAGATCTAGAGATCTAGAATCTAAATCCAAGAGGATAAAAAAAAAAAAATCAAAATAGGTGAGGTAAACAGACCTCCCACACCTATTATGGCTGGAAAACACCCAAGAATGGGGCTGCAGCAATATGCAACAATACTGCATGAAAATAACGCAATTTTTCTGAGAAACAGCAGGAGACAAAAAAGAAGGCTCAAAATTCATATATACATCAATAAATAATATCCATATTGAGGCCCATACAATGTATGACAGAATGTAGAAGACAAGAATAGAAGAAATTCCTCAAAAAGAGGGGCTGCAACACATGTATTGACTAAAAAATAACTTGACAACGTTATTTTTAAGAGTTGCAGCAGGTGTATATTACACTCTAGATCTAGAGTAGATCTGTGTACAAAATATTAGATCCATTTCAGATCTGTACACTAGAAGAGCTCCTCTACAAATTCCCCCTGGGGTTTTGAGAAAAACATGAGACACAAAGAGTAGATCTGAGATCTAAAGTTGCAGATCTGCAGTAGTATTCAAAAATTTCTAAAGATGAATACAATAGAATCAGATCATATCTTAATAGAACATGGATCAGAAGTATAATCCATGGATCACCATAGTTAAGGGAAAAATCCCAACACCAGAGATATCTCCTCCAAATGTGTGTCAAAACACCCTGCAACTATACACTTGCAAATAAAACAGTCCTGGAAGGTAAATTGCGTTGTAGGATCTAGCACTAGTTTGGCTTGATGCCAAGATCTGAAAAAGCAGCTCCAAATATCTAATACTCTCTTAAGGGGATAAATGGCTTTCCCACTGAAAAGAGGCACTAGATTGGCCTAGATATGAGTAGATCTAGCCTCCACTTGCTGCAAATTACAAGGACATCCAAACCCCGAATAGGATCTGTGTTGTAGTTGGAATATGAGCTTGGCCAAATGCCTGATAGTGGACAAGATCAACAAGACTCCTCCAAGAGCTAAAGAATGGAAGAGGTGGGATTCCCGAACAGGAACACTCTAGTGCTAAACGGCACTATCCTTAGGTAAACAGCAGAGAATGATATGTGTCTAAACAGAAAATATATTCAGAAATATACTCAATCAATAACCTTCTTCTACTATCCTGCTCTTCCTTTTATAGCATGAAAGTCTTGTCAAACCCTAAACCATCTCAATGATTTAGCTCCATTCAAATGAGTAGCCTCCAACTAAAACTGCGCTGTGCATCTAGGAGATTCATTATATCTAGACAGCATTGTTGATTAGGTCCTGGTTGACTTGGTCAAGTGCTCTAGTCTCTTTCACACCTAAGTGTGCTTATGTAAATAGCCCAGATTTAGCTATGTTCACATGTGGCAATGATTTATTTTTCTGATTAGGAGTTTTATTGATCCTCCTTTACAATTTTATTCATGAAACAGAAAATTGAAACAAAATTGTATATTCCCATTAGCTTGGGATAATTGGGAATATTACATAGACAAATCAGTAGAAAAAGGGGCAACATGTTATCATACTCAGTAGTTCAGCCCAGATTCTCTTCTCTTCTTTCATTTACATCTATCCTTTTAGTTAGATTTTTATGGGATAAGGTTTTAATGTCTTATGACACCTATGTAATGTTAGGAGTAGTGTTTCCTTATTTTTAAAAGAGATGGATTTGGTTCCTCTCTTTCTATATATATCATTCATAAATACCATTTCCAGGTTGGAGGTTGGTCAACCTAAAGACTTAATATAATAAATAAAAGCCTTTTTTCACTTCATGCTGGAGGATTTTGTGACTCGAGAACTATCTAATGTATGGTGTGTTTTCTCTCTTTGTTAATTACTTCTAATTTATGAGTTGCATCAGCTAGTAAGGTGTGAATAAGAAATTGTTAAAGGATTTATTAGTAAATTATCTCTTTTCCAGCTTCCTGCAAATCATATATGTGATGTGGAACATGTTAGTGAAGATTTCATAAAGGATTTGTGAAATACTTTATGCATGCACTCTACTTTCTGAATGTTATTTACTTTGCGTAAAATAGAGTTTGTGTAAAGAGCCATCATTATAGCTATGTGATTGATTTAGGATATGAATATTTCCTAGAGTAAGTACCAGCTATCCATCTCCTCTCATTTGTTGCACTCTGCTCCCTATACTACCAATTTACCCATACAATTTATACTTTCCACGGCTTGCCAAATGCATGAAAGTCTTAAGGAATAAAATATCATTTCAAACTCTTTGAGAAGCCATCCCACCACTCAAAAACCCTTTAAATTTTTAAATGAACTATGATGTGTAAGGCTTACTCCTTTTTCATTCAAGGAGTGAATCCTTGCACTAACACTCTATTAGTGTCAAAGGTCAATTTTTTGTCACTAAATTTTTTGCAGGTGTCAAGGAGTTGTTCACTACATCTTAGATCCATGGCAACTCAAAGGAAATAGTATAAATGAGGTTATGTGGTTAGGTATGAGCCCATGGACATGATGTTTCTAGAAGAAGACCCCACATTCTCCCAAGTATTTTACAGTGTGGGTTGCCTCTAGTCCTGTCAAAAATTGTAGGGGTATCATGGGAAAATCTCAAAGGATTTTTGAATCAACGTTATAGGCATAGCATAAAATGTGGGCATGTTCAATTGTGTTGTGTCTCCTGGCACTATTGATCAAGCCACTAATATCCCTAGATCAGGAGAGTCATTGTTCAAGGTTGTTGACTCCCTGTGATTTACAAGAATGGCAAGAATAAACGCTGCAGGGGGCCACATTAGAACCATGTTGGAATCCTAGGACCTAGCCTTCCTCAATTCAGAGAGGGATCTCTCTATTAAGTGTTTTCAAATGATATATCTTTATGCTTTGTTTATGATATTAGGCTAGTTATGAAGCTCAGAGAACTTGTTTGTTTAGTTGGGATGGATATCATTAACTGAAGGGTGAAGGTGAGAGCAGATTGAAGAATGTTTCAGTTGAAAGGATAGGTCAAGAAATAGTACCAACCCATTGGACTATGTAGTCACAAAAGGATTTAATTATACAAAAATTCTTCAATGGTTTCCATAGGGCAAGTCATCTATATCAAAGGATCTTTTAGATTGAATTGTGATATGAAACATTAAATTATTGTGAAAGAAGCAAAGCTAAAACAAATTAAGAATCTAACTTCACTAAGACAAGAAAATCCTTTCAAAGTAACTGTTTGAAGCAAGCCAAAGGATAGGGAAAACCATAGACTTCTTTGGACACACTTTATTAAAGCACACTTTTCAGACAAAAATCCAATAATCCTAAGACTACTTTCAGAAAGGAGAAAATATATAAGAGAACAAGAAAAATAACCTAATATTAGACAAAAACTTTGAATTCTAGCCTGATTTTGGCATACTCTCAAGGGATCTTTCAAGGCAACTATTAAAGACTAGCCAGAGGACAGGGAAAACCATAGACTTCCCTGGGTTAAATCTACTTAGAAAACCTTCCAAAGAACATTCAAAAACAATATCTCAAGTTGTACACAGAAAGTCATGGACTCACCAACATTCCTTCATGGTTATACTCTATTGAATCATTCTTAAAATGACAATCTGGATAAGCCTAGAGGGAAAATAAGAATCCTCCAAACATACCTTAGCAGAAGAAAACATAAAGATAAAGCTTTCAGACAGAAATAGGGTACTTTTTAGTAAATCCTACTCTAAATTTTCTTTTCTTTATCAGATAAAATGGACAGCATGTAAAATATAAGGAAAAACAAAAATAGTGAGGAATAACATCACCATTAACATAGACCAGGATCCCATGAATCATCTTTTATTATTAATGTTCAAACCAATTACATACTTCAAGCCCAACAGGTCTTTATAGCTCAAAACTTCTCTTCTCATCCTAGTGTTCTTCAACTACACAACAACACTTCAACAGCTTCAGCAACCATCTTACACTCCAATAATAATCCAACCAACAACAACAATGAACTCCTCATACAGTATTTATAGTTGAATGAGGAGGTGGAGTGAAAGAAAGGGTCTCTAATGGTTCATAAATGATAGCGTTTAATGTTTTTGACCTTTGAGACCATGCAAGGCCCAATGCAAAATGCATTTATGTCTAACTCTACGTTATATTAACTTTTTGAACTACTTAGTGGCTTTTGTTTACTTTTAGGTTTTTTTAGGTAGGCTGGCAATAACTTCTGAGCTGTTTTTTTGGAAATATCTCTTACTTGGAGTAAATTTATGTGTATTTTGAGAAAAATTAGGCCTGTAGGTGCCATTTTGATCCTTTTGGAGAAGTAATTTCTTCTGTGGATGTGGCATTCGAAGCTCTTCTTCTGCTGATCTATTAGTTTGGTGACTTAAACATTGATTAGTTCTTTGATTTAGCTTTAGGCCTTTCTTTCATTATCTTCACTCTCTATCCTTTCTGCTGACTGTTTTAATTTTAATTCTTTTGTCTTTGCACCATGTCTTTATCCATGATCTGCTTGATTAATTCTTTTAATTCCTTTCTTTATTCCTTAATCTTTAACCTTCACTGCTCTTCTTTGTTTTTCTTTTGTGTACAGGTGTTTCTCTTTTGGTGCGTTGGAGGGTTTCATTACTTAATCAAATTTACGGCCATGAATCATCAATCAAATTATTTGTAATCAAACCTTATCCCCCTTTTCCTTATCTTGCCTCGAGGATCGTCATCCTAGGCAGAAAACCAATTATATTTAGCTGTGGGAAAAGGCCTTTTACGTTGGGTCACCATTAAACCTGAAACACAAACAAAAAACATATTATAAAAACCTGCACTTGAGGGATAAACTGCTTCAAAGGCTTCAGGATGGTAGAGGAGCGATTACAGAGGAGGAATAGTGTGCAGAGGGAGGTATTTCCATGGCAAAAAGAAAAACCAGGGAAATATTTTGAAAATGGCACGAAAAATAGTGAAAGTAGTTTTGTGGGAAAACCGGGCAGTTTTCGCGTGAGGGTTGGGCGGTAAATAGTATTGGATCATATGGACGCGATTCCATTATCTAGATGACACCTTTCCATGGGAAAACCACCCATTTCATGTGGAAATGGGGTGTTAACCTGTTACGGGGAATTGTGTGCAAAATTATTTGGGGACCATTGGATCTAGAGGAGCCAGATCAACGGTGGAGGATGAGTGCAGTCGGGGAAGCTGCTTGGTGGAAGGGGATGGTGAAGGAAAGATGGAAGGAAAGGATTAGACGGTGGGAGGAGAGTGGGAGGTGGGCCAGCGGAGGTGTTTATCGGTGGGAAAGCGCGATGGTCGTCAGATTAGATACAATCGATGGTGGAGATTTGCTAACGAGGGGGTGAAAGGATAAAAAAATTTCGAGAGGATGTGTAATGGGAGGGGTGATGATCAGCGTTGGATCTAGATGATCCACTATTGAGATTTGATTTGGAGGGGGAAGAATGGCGGGGGTAGAAATATATAAGAAAGGGGCTAGAGGTAAGCGTGGAGGTAAGGTCCTGTGGGAAAAAAGTGGGGCCGGGGGCTAAGAAAAAATGAGCGAGGAGTTAACCAATGGTCACGGGATGAGGTTATATGAAGAAAGGGTTGAGGACTTAAGCCCTCAAGGGTTGAAGACCTAATATTTAAAAAATTCCAAAAAAAGGCTTAAAACAAAGGTTTTTTTAGCCCTTTTTGAGGTTTCCGATAAGTAAAAAAAAAGGGTTTTAAACCATTATAAAGGGATTTTATAAGGCTTGAAGGGTTTTCAATGGGAAAATGAGGGTAAATGAAGAGAAAAGTGATCATGAGGATGAATGAAAAGATGGGTGAAATGGAGTTTATGAAATGAACTGGTGGAGAAAGGATTGAAAACAGTTTTCTTTGTGTCTTGGCAGGGATACTTGAAAGACTTTGATGAAGATTTATCAGTGAAAATGATTCTTTTGAAGATATTTGAACACAGTGAGGTTTCAAGAACTCACGAAGTTTTTCACAAAATTTGTTTCTTGAAAGCATAAGAATCTATTTAGCCATCATGAGATATAACAGAATTTATAGATGGCTAACAGTGGCTCCACTTGGGGAGAGCAGCTCCTTGGAGATGTCAAGAACCGCAAAGATAAATCTCTGGAAAGTAGACCAGTGCCTTGTTCCTTGCTTTTGAAATTCTTTTTTTCCTTTGATCATGCTGTTTTAAAATAAGATCATTATTTATCATAACCAGATGATTTTCTCCCAAACTTCTACCTACACATCCTATTTTTCCTAACACTTTTTCTTCAATGGGTGCATTTTTACTTGCAAACCCTTTCAACATCATTTTATTCTTTTATTTGAAAGTAGTAAACTAATATATTTCTACCCTTATATCTTCTATGAGTTCAAATTAAACAGTTGAACTCATTGTTTCTCTACCTATCTACCTATCTACCTATCTGTCAAGATTAGACTTTTTGACATATTTTATTCTCTATTTTCTAAAACGGGAAATTTAAAACACAGTCAAATCAGGATTAGACAGTCTGATTTTCTATGGAGGCTATACAAGCTGCACATAGACTTTATTTGCAGAAAATGTAAAACAAAATTTTGAAGGCTTAACATCTGAAATTTTGTAAGCATCCTTCCTTCTTACTTTGGCTCAGGTTTTGATCTTTTTGGAGAAATTTCTCTTTTCTTTTCTTGGATCAGATTTTGAGTTTGTTAGAACCATTTCTTTTCTATCCTAATCTATTCTACTGATAAGCCAAGATTACATTGTTTGTAAAAATTGTTTTTACTAACCTATCAGCACAAAATTGATATTTACTTAGTCATGATTAGGCTATATGACTAAATAACAGTTTCTTTTCAATAGTGGCATTTGAGCTTGCACACTTTCAGATTTTTCTCTTTTTTGGTATGGGGTTGTACCTTTTCTTTTTTATCTGCCCTCTTTTTCTCTTTTTCTTTTGCTTTTTTTTTTTTCATTTTTCTTTCAAATCAACGTAAAAAATAACTAGATGCTCAAAGGTTGAGCTTATTTGCATTCCTATCCAACCTAATCTAACTTGGAAATTACATATTTAGCTGGTAAATTCTCTTTTCCAATACATCCAATCAATTAGATGATTCAATGTTTGGTATTTTCTCATCTCCTTGAGCATACTGGATAAACCAAAGGGCCACTCCCATTTCACTTGTTTCTTAGCAGTAGTGCTAAAAAAAATTCTTGCACTTGGCAATAAACTGCTCCTAACAACCTTTACTCCCTCTTCAAATGTCTTCAAAAAATCAGCAAATGGATCTTGAAATAATACCTAGTTATGGGTATTTGTAAGATAGGTTTCAACCAAGATTACTTTTTCTTCCACTGGATCAAGATTAAGATTCTTTTGAGAAAGAAACTCTTCCTCATCTTCATTATTATATGAACTGGAGGACTCATCATATATTGCAGTGTTGTCCTCTTGTAGTCCTGGTATGTTCTGATTTAGTGGACTGAACTCTCTGAAAAGGTCACTATGTTCTTGAGCAAGGGTATTTTTAATTACTTCCACCTTTTCAAGGGAGGGCTCCTTATTTTCAACTTGCTCAAGAATTTCCTCATTATTTTTAACCTCAACATCACAACTAATAGACTGTTGATTCCCAATTATGTGAAAGCTATTTCTGATGGGCTTTATTGGTTGATTATTGATTTCAAGTTGATGATAGTGAAATTCATGGCACCAATAAACTGTTGGTTGCCCTCCATGATTAGTTTCAATTCGAAGATCATCATCATCATCAAACTGATCAAAATTTGGAAAATCATTAGTGTAAACAATCTAACCAATTAAACATATGGGATTATCATTTTGTCTTTCTTTAACTTGATTTACAAGGTCATTTTCTGATTTTTGGCAACAAATCTCAGTAGGTGAAAGAGCAAGAGTATTTTATTCACATGAAGTTTTAGAGGTTGGCTATTTGTTTAATATTTGATTGATTTATTCTTCTATTAAAAGAGTAATTTTTCTTTTTCTTTGGACAGAAGTACAATAGTTCTCCTTTTCTTGTGAAGGCTGATTTTGAGGTTGGATGTCTTCTTGAGCCTCTCCTAGAAGGGATAGTGAATCATTACTTGTGCTGGCAGGGAGACCTTGAGGATTCTCTTGTATTTCCTTATCTTTTTCACTCTCAAACAACTCTTCTTGATCTTTGTGATAGTCAATTTGAACATGGGATTCATGAGTTGTTTCTAATAGATTGTCAGGATGCCATTCTTCTTTAATCATCTGAAATGAATTATAACATAAAGGCAGAGACTCTAGTTGTGTTGTCTCTTCTCCTATTTTAGATTTTGTGAGTTCAAGATGGCTGACTATTTCCTCAAGGCACTGCTCCTTGTTTATGTTTGCAACTTGCTCATAAATTTCTCTTAACAGTAAAACACAAGGTATAAGTAAGCAACCAATACCTTCTTGACAATCTTCTTCATTGTTCTCTTTGTAATCTTTTTGATCATGCATATCTTGTTTGTTTATTTTATTGTGTAGTGGTTGAGTTTCTTTTTTATCAGGAGAAGGCATAGGTTGCTCTAGATAATCAACATTTGTATCAGCCTCGTACCTTTCCTGCCTTTTATCAAGTATATACATAATTTTTCCAATTATGTCCAATAATGTGTCTATTTTTTCTTCTCTGTCTATACTTGAATCCATTTTTATAATAAAAAAGAGGTCACTGTATCTTTTCAACCAGTTCAGAGTCTTCTACCAGTGGATTCATTAGGTCTTTTGAGAGTTGTGGAGTCGCCAGGTGGAGGATTTTTATGTGTTTTTAAGGTTTGGTTGTTGTCCAACATCAACAATCAATAACCATTCTTGGTTGACACTTGATTCATTTTTAAGAATGGGGTTTTATGAGTTGTGAAGTTATCTATTACTCAGTATATTCCCCAGTATGGTCGCCACTATGTTGGCTCCCTGTGATTTACAAGAATTGCAAGAATAAACGATGCAGGGGGCCACATCAGAACCACTTTGGAATTCTAGGACCTAGCCTTCCTGGATTCAGAGAGGGATCTCTCTATTAAGTGTTTTCAAAGGATATATCTTTATGCTTTGTTTATGATATTAGGCTAGTTATGAAGCTCAGAGAACTTGTTTGTTTGGTTTGGATGGATATCATTAACTGAAGGGTGAAGCTGAGAGAAGATTGAAGAATGTTTCAGCTGAAAGGATAGGTCAAGAAACAGTATCAACCCATTGGGATATGGAGTCACAAAAGGATTTAATTGTAAAAAAATTATTCAAGGGTTTCCGTAGGGCAAGTCATCTATATCAAAGGATCTTTTAGATTTAATTGTGATATGAAACATTAAACTGTTGTGAAAGAAGCAAATCTAAAACCAATTAAGAATCTAACTTCACTAAGACAAGAAAAGCCTTTCAAAGTAAATGTTTGAAGCAAGCCAAAGGATAGGGAAAACCATAGACTTATTTGGACACACTTTTATTAAAGCACACTGACAACAATCCAGTAATCCTAAGACTAATTTTAGAAAGGAGAAAACATATAAGAGAACAAGGAAAATAGCCTAAGATCAGACAAAAACTTTGAATTCTAGCCTGCTTTTGGAATACTCTCAAGGGATATTTCAAGGCAACTGTTAAAGACTAGCCAGAGGACAGGGAAAACCATAGACTTCCCTGGCTTAACTCTACTTAGAAAACCTTGAAAAGAACATTCAAAAATAATATCTCAAGTTGTACACAGAAATACATGGGCTCACCAACATTCCTTCCTGGTTATACTCTATTGAATCATTCTTAAAATGACAAGCTGGATAAACCTAGAGGGTAATTAAGAATCCTCCAAACATACCTTAGCAGAAGAAAACATAGAGATAAATATTTCAGACAGAAATAGGGTACTTTTCAGTAAATCCTACTCTAAACTTTATGATCTTTATCAGAGAAAATGGAAATCATGTAAAACATAAGGAAAAACAAAAATAGTGAGGAATAAAATCACCATTAACATAGACCAGGATCCCATGAATTAGCTTGTATTATTGATGTTCAAACCAGTTACATACTTCAATTCTAACAAGTCTTTACAGCTCAAAACTTCTCTTCTCAGCCTAGTGTTCTTCAACTACTCAACAACACTTCAACAGCTTCAGAAACTATCTTACACTCCAATAATAATCCAACCAACAACAACAATGAACTCCTCACACAGTATTTATAGATGAATGAGGAGGTGGAGTGAAAGAAAGGGTCTCTAATGGTTCATAAATGATAGAGTTTAATGTTTTTGACCTTTGAGACCATGCAAGGCCCAATGCAAAATGTATTTACGTCTAACTCTGTGTTATATTAACTTTTTGAACTACTTAGTGGCTTTTGCTGACTTTTACGATTTTTTAGGTAGGTTGGCAATAACTTCTGAGCTTTTTTTTTTGAAATATCTCTGACTTGGAGTAACTTTATGTGTATTTTGAGGAAAATTAGGCCTGTAGGTGCCATTTTGATCCTTTTGGAGAAGTAATTGCTTCTGTGGATGTGGCATTCGAAGCTCTTCTTCTGCTGATCTGTCAATTTGGTGACTTAAACTTTGATTAGGCCTTTGATTTAGCTTTAGGCCTTTCTTTCATTATCTTTAGTCTCTATCCTTTCTGTTGACTGTTTTAATTTTAATCTTTCGTCTTTACACCGTGTCTTTATCCATGATATGCTTGATTAATTCTTTGAATTCCTTGCTTTATTCCTTAATCTTTAACCTTCACTGCTCTTCTTTGTTTTTCTTTTGTGTATAGGTGTTTCTCTTTTGGTGCGCTGGAGGGTTTCATTACTTAATCAAATTTATGGCCATGAATCATCAATCAAATTCTTTGTAATCAAACCTTATCCCCCTTTTCCTTATCTTGCCTCAAGGATCGTCATCCTAGGCAAAAAACCAATTATATTTAGTTGTGGGAAAAGGCCTTTTACGTCGGGTCACCATTAAACCTAAAACACAAACAAAAAATATATTATAAAAACCTGCACTTGAGGGATAAACTGCTTCAGAGGCTTCTGGATGGTAGAGGAGTGATTACAGAGGAGGAATAGTGTGCAGAGGGAGGTATTTCCATGGAAAAACGAAAAACCATGGAAATATTTTGAAAATGGCACGAAAAATAGTGAAAGTAGTTTTGTGGGAAAACCGGGCAGTTTTCACGTGAGGGTTGGGCGGTAAATAGTATTGGATCATATGGACGTGATTCCGTTATATAGATGACATCTTTCCATGGGAAAACTGCCCATTTCATGTGGAAATGGGGTGTTAACCTGTTATGGGGAATTGCGTGCGAAATTATTTGGGGACCATTGGATCTAGAGGAGCCAGATCAACGGTGGAGGATGAGCGCAGTCGGGGAAGCTACTCGGTGGAAGGGGATGGTGAAGGAAAGATGGAAGGAAAGTATTAGACGGTGGGAGGAGAGTGGGAGGTGGGCCAGCGGAGGTGTTTATCGGTGGGAAAGCACGATGGTCGTCAGATTAGATACGATCGATGGTGGAGATTTGCTAACGAGGGGGTGAAAGGGTAAAAGATCGTCGGGAGGATGTGTATTGGGAGGGGTGATGATCACCATTCGATCTAGATGATCCATGGTTGAGATTTGATTCTGAGTGGGAAGTAATGGCGGGGATAGAAATATATAAGAAAAGGGCTAGAGGTAAGCGTGGAGGTAAGGTCCTGTGGGAAAAAAGTGGGACTGGGGGCTAAGAAAAAATGAGCGGGGAGTTAGCCAATGGTCACGGAATGAGGTTATATGAAGAAAAGGCTGAGCACTTAACCCCTCAAGGCCTGAAGACCTAATATTTCAAAAATTCCGAAAAAGGCTTAAAACAAAGGTTTTTTTAGCCCTTTTTGAGGTTTCTGATAACTACAAAAAAGGGTTTTAAACCATTATAAAGGGATTTTATAAGGCTTAAATGGTTTTTAATGGGAAAATGAGGGTAAATGAAGAGAAAAGTGATTGTGAGGATGAATGAAAAGATGGGTGAAATGGAGTTTATGAAATGAACTGATGGAGAAAGGCTTGAAAACAGTTTTCTTTGTGCCTTGGAAGGGCTACTTGAAAGACTTTGATGAAGATTTATCAGTGAAAATGATTCTTTTGAAGATATTTTAACACAGTGAGGTTTGAATAACTCACAAAATTTTTCACAAAAAAAATTTCTTGAAATCCTAAGAATCTATGTAGCCATCATGACATATAATAGAATTTATGAATGGATAACAAAGGTAACAAATTTTAAATTACAGAATTGTGATGAATTCTTGAAAGAAAAACATAGAGGCATCAATATGTATATAGGCATCCCAAGAACATGCCTTAAAGAGTATTTTCTAAGTTTTTTATGACGATCCAGAAATATTTCACCTGTGAGGGTAGATTCAACGTGGTATATCAATACCACTTCAAATTATTCTTTGAAACTCAACAGAAAAACAAAAGAGCCAAGAAATTGGACTTTGCTCAAGAAGATTTAGGCTTTATCTTAAACCCTAGGAATCCATTCATAATATCACAATAGTTAAAGGGAAGATGCTTGAGAAACCATTAATGGATAAGTTTCCATTAGAATGGAAGATGCCAGAATTTCCTCCAGCCAAAGTGGAACCTGTGAAAAAAGAGGAAAGGTAAAGAGCCTATTCAAGAGAAAGGTGAAGTGGATATGTTGCAAGAATAGTTAAGAGATTCTTGAAATGAGGTAATAAAATCAAAATTTATTTTTAAGGAATTGTAAAAAGACATTTCTAAGCAACTAAATTTTTACAATGAAGCGGGAGATAGATCAGGAAAGATGTTAAAGACTACATTTCCTCTACACATAATGATGAAGAATTGATGCAAAAGAAATAGTTGGTTGCAGTCAAAGAGGAGAAGGTTGGAGGATCAATCCAAATACCTAGAAGCATAAATGGAGATGATGCAAGCTGAACTTTTGAAGAGGGGCCTAAAATTCATTATTGTTATTGATGATGCTCCATAACTATGGTAAGACTACACATTTTTTACTATACTATGGCTTATACAGGATTATGTAGGCTTTTATAAAAGTTTTGGAGGCTAGAAAATGATAAAAGTATATAATCTCATAAATTAGGTACTTTCGTAGCAACTCCCAAGCTTAAGGGCAGAAATTTGCTACAGAAGTGTTGTAGCTCTCCATGGAGGTAAACACTAGCTAAATTTCAGAAACATGAGGGCTTTAGGCATGCTTGGGTTGATTTTGACATGTACTACTGAGGTTCGCTACTGAATTTCATATACGCTGTTTTTTCCAACGTTATGGACTTTCTAATGATTTTGGGGCAGTCAACAGTAAAAAATGGATAAACCATAGGTAACAAGCATACACATCATATGTTTTTTTTCAAGAGTACAACGTAGGAGGTCAACCTGCATGTGGTTGACATCTCATCAATTCAATTCATCACTACAGCTCATCATCCCAGCTCAAGCCTACGAGATCTTAACTCCAGTGCATGAGCTCTCCAACACCTCAGTAGTCAATTGGGTTTGGTAAGGATGACTAGAATAGTCTATTATAATTTGGTTGAAGTTTCCTTTTTGTAAACAAACTCTACTAAAACTAAAAATATCCTTATAAGTTCTCCATTTGATGTAATCCTACTAGAATTAGGTCTCTTGTGTAAGGTATCGAGTCTATCCCAGGTGGAATACTTTTGTAAAGAGACCTAACTCTATAAATGAGGGAGTTTTTCATTTTGGAATGGTTGTTGAATGTTATGAGGAATCTACTATGTAAATTTTTCTTTATCAAGCTAATACAAAGTTTACAGCATATTGTCTTCAAAACTTGAGATTCTCCTTGGCTTTATGTATTTTGGTCTCTTCACCTTATGTATTTTTATCAAATTCATTGTACTATCACTACTTGGAATTCATGATTTAATGCTCCAATTTCCTTCATATGCTATGTTAGTTGTAAAAATTTATGTTTAAGCCAATTTTCCTCGGCTTCCATGGATACAGTTTGTTATTAATTGAATTTCTTTAGATGAATCCATGCGCAATGGTAGCCATCATACACTCTTCCACCTACAAAAAATCACATAATACATAAACATACTTAGACATCTGCAATATAGATTTTATCTTGAGTATTCCATTGTTTTCTTTGAGAGAGCCCTCTCTGATTAGAAGGGCTAACTTCCAGTCAAAAGTGGTTTGAAATAGTTGTGCTAGGTTGATAGTTGAACAGCCCAACTTACTCTATCTTAGTGATAACAGGTTGGAGCATGTTATTGTTATAAATTGGAGGTTACAAAGGATTGGTATCCTCACAACTATTTGTAATAAATTGAATATTTTTTCGAAAGCATTCAAGTGTTCTTTCTTCAAGTTTGGATTTCCACTTTTATCTCTATGTTCATGAATTGTGTTGATGATTTATTATGTGATGTGATTCCAGTTAATAAAGTGAAAAGAATTTAATTTGTTTGTTATTGGTTCACCCCGCTCTCAGTATCAATGTGTATTTCCAACCATTGGTATCGGAGTAGGATTATTCAAAAATATTCTAATATCTAGAAGAATATATTACAAAGGCTATGGCCAATCGAGAATAATCAATCAAAATTCCTTTCTTTGATGCAACATTTTTTTATTTCTGGAAGATCAGAATTAAAACCCACTTGATGTCTCTTGGTGCTAAATTTGGGCAGTATGTTACAGATGGATATAAGGTTCCATAATCTCCTCAAAGTAATTAATATTTAGAAATACTTATGTCTCCAATGAAAAAGCTATGAACTCAAGTTTAAGTGGCTTGTCAGATTCAAAATTTGTTAAAGCTATGTAGTGTGAATTAGCTAAAGATATGTGGGACAAGCTTGTAAGCACTTATGAAGGAGATGACAAATTAAAGAAGGAAAAGCTTTAGAATTTCCAGAGACAATTTGGAATCTTGAAAATGAATGATGAAGAATATGTTCCTTCTTTTTTTTTCATGTAGGTTAAATGGTTAGTTCTCTCAAAGGACTTGATGAAAAAGTTGAAAAAACAACAGGTGTTCAAAAAAAATTGAGGTCTCTTCCTCTGTGTTTTGATGTAAATGTATCTACCATAGAAGAGTTAAAGTATTTGGAGAATCTGAAAACGAAGGAGATTCATTAAATTTTCACTGGATACAAAATGAGGACAGGAAACTCATCACATAAGGAAGCATCATTTAAAGCATTTACGAAGTAAAGAAAATGCAAGTCAAGTGACTGCTCTATTGATGACTCAAATACAAAAATGGCTCAAGTAGTCAAGAAATTAAGGAAAATATCCATATTCAAAGGCAAGTTACCTATAATTTGTTTTAATTATAGTAAGATAGTACGTTTCTCTACTAAGTGTCCTTTCAAGGAATAAAGTGATGATGAGTGTTATCACTGGAAAATCGTACAAGCAAAGGTGACATTATTTCATGTTAGGCAGAAGGATTTACAGGGCTGAGAGACATTAGAGAATCTGAAAGTATTTAAAAAATCTCTAAGGTCTGAGGAAAAATCAAATTGTGTACAAGGAGGACTAGTCAAATGTGCTTTTATGCACAAAATCCTTCGATAAACATGCCCTTGCGTGCCTTTTGACCCAAAAATCGTGCAATCCTAGGAGTGGCGAAAGTCACTTTCCGAGACCGGCACAGTCTAGGACATTGAATCCACACTTGAAGCCACCTAAGGACAGCCACCCAAGACTCCTTAGGACATCAAGGGAGCACACAATGGAATTACCCTCCTCTCTTGGGTCACTATCCACAATGTACCAAGAGAGGGAAGGAGAATTTGAATTCTCCTATAAGAGGCCATCAAGAGATGAACAACTTGAGAGCACATTGTTATGTTGTCTATAATTTCCCCAAGAAATACCAACAGTGTGTGATATGAAGCATAGATAGAGGGGACTCATTCATTGACCATCCAACAACTCCATTCCACCATAATAGAGAGAGGGAGACTTTGCACCAAGGCAGCTCGGAAGTAAATACATCCTTCCATCGGGACTTAGAACCCCTAGTTATAAGGGCCCTTTGGCAAGTGGATTAAAGTTTCATCCTTATTCCTACTAGCACTCTATAAGAGGGGACGTAAGCGCCACCATTTGGATTATTGAAGTTGTTTGAATCTATTGAGAGAATTTTTGTTATTTGTTTTAGTTTTAGTTTTAGTTTAATTTTTACGTTTGAATATCGATCCTATTTCTCTATATAGTATGTTTATGT
Source organism: Pinus albicaulis (assembly GCA_034641835.2). Lineage (NCBI taxonomy): Eukaryota > Viridiplantae > Streptophyta > Pinopsida > Pinales > Pinaceae > Pinus > Pinus albicaulis. The sequence continues at coordinate 36,506,496 of CM076576.1, forward strand.
TCTAGCATGTTCCACTAACTTGCTTGACTCCATATACCAATAACTTAAGATGGAATACCACACACCTTAATTTGGTGTGATTTCGTACATACGTGAACCAAACACACTAACACAGGATTGGCGACTCCATTAACATTCATTTCCAAGTTTATGTGGTAGTGTCTTTTTGCAGAGACCTTCGTCCTTGTTGTGGAGTTGGGCTGGAATTTCCCCCTTTCTCTCCTTCATTGCATGGTTCACCCCTAGTGACAGACTAAAGCAAAAAATCTCCAAAAAAATACATTTGCAGAAATTTGCACACATTTCTCACAGACAGGCGTGCTTAAGGCGCGTGTTCAAAGCTGACCTGCATGCAGAAATCGCGCTTGTTTCAGCCTTTTGTGCGCAAAAAAAAGAATGAGAAATTTCTCCAATATTTCCATCTTTTCCTGCTTGTAAAAGTACCTAGCAGCCCATAATACATTTTCCAGCATTGGTTGAGGTGCCCCGCAACTTGCTAAATCTCAATCTTAGCTGCTTTTGGTAGGCTTGGTGTTAGCTTTATTTCAAGTTTATTTTTGCAAAGTTAACACATAGTTTAAGTAGGCAAGAAATTAATTTGCATTCCGAAAAAAATTTATGTTTTGCAAATTTAGGTACCAAAACACCTAGATAATTAGCCAAAGTACGTGGCCCAAGTCCACGCATGCTTAGCTAAATCTTTTTTCTAGTGTAAAATTCATTAGTTTAGTTCAATTTTTGCACTAGTATTTCGGGACAAGGACCGAATTTTCGATAGAAGAGCAAGTAATCTCAGTTGCCTTTGCACCGTCCGGTGATCCTAGGCAAGCATATGAACACTCTATATTCACAACTCACCATATCCCTATAGTTGATCACATAAATTAACTAGGAAAAATTGAAAGTGGCCCATATCCGTGCATGTTGTTCTTTTGAGCAAGGAACAACATAACATAGTTTAAATAGGGGGATTTGAAAAGGATCATCGCATATCCACACGTTCAAAATATGTGATTTTTCACTTTTTTCTCACACACATCCACACACTAAGCAAAGAAAATACACCTAAAACTAACTTAACAAAACTCACTAAATTCTCCCCATAGGGGCCACAAAAGAATTTATAGTCTAAATTAGGATCAAGGGGGTAGGCATCCAATTAGCAACCTTGATCATTCTTCATATTGAAACATAGAAGTTGATTGTTTAGGGAACTTTCAAATCCACCTATCAACCCATGGAAAATACAATTCGAGCGTGGTAGAGACCCGATTCAGAGGGGGTTAGGCTTAGGCACAGTGCAAACAAGTATCAGTTGGGGCTACCTGACCCGACTGATACTCGATACTTTTAGCTGAATTACCAAGAAGCCCAAGACTCAAATGTTCACGTGGTATGGTGGTACTTAGTGGCCAAAATTAGGGCATCCTTTCCCTATAGGTGACGGTGCATGCAAGCATTAGATCCTCTACCCTTACCTTGGTGGATTTTCTTTGGCTAACTGGGGGCATCGCCAGCTTTTACGGAACGTTGTGCCAGCACTCGCAATATATCTTCTCAAGGCCTAGTTACATTTGAGTGTGTGAGGATGAATAGGTCTTCTAGGATTTGAGTATCATATGCAAACAAACAAAAAACCATATTTTTTTACTGACCAATCACAAAGGATTAATCTAAAGGGAAAAATTATTTTATTTTCACTTTGTTTTATGTATGCGATCAGAATTTTTCTTTCATTATAATCTCTATCCTCTCAAATATTTCCAAATCCATACCTAGTCGACCCTAGAATGGACCCAACGGGACCTCGTCAATCTAGACGTCTTTTGGAAATCCCCCCATTACCGGAAGGGGTTCCTGGTCTTTCGCCATTCAGGTGTCAAAGACGAAACACTTCCACCATTATTGGTTCATCCTTTAATGGGGCACCTTTAGTTGGGAACCCTGATCGGACTCCCAATGCCACACCACACACCACTCCTCCAACAACACCTAGAGGGCAAAGGAGTGCTACCCATTCAGGAAACTAGTTGAAATCACAGCAGGGTATGTCGCAGACAAACCCTATTCCTAACTAGAACATTGTGTTTTCACAAGTCACAATGGCTACAACCTCGCAGTCAAATTTTATAGCTTTGTTGAATGTACTAGATTTAACCAAGTTGAGGACGACCCCATTGCGCACAACCCATATGGCCTCCCATGCCCACGAAGCTCCCATCAAAAATTCCAAAATTTGAGGGGAAGCAAGCGGAAGACCCCAGAAATCATGTTATGACTTTCCACCTGTGGTGTTCGTCGAACAACATCGTTGTTGATACTATTCGACTAAGACTATTTCAACGCACTCTAATCGGAGTAGAAGTGAATTGGTATGTGGAGAAACCCTCTACTACACATGGAAACTTTAGCGCCCTCGCCACGGTGTTCCTGGCCTATTTTAAGTTACCCAACCACCATGATTCTGGAATGGAATTACTAACCCACTTTAGGCAAACTCCCGTCGTCCATATCTCGGACCATCTCCATGAATGGCGATGGCGTCGGAGTTCGTGAAAAGCCAAACTCGAAGATCGAGTTCTGTTAGATCTGTTCATGAAAACTATCACCGCAGATATTTCAAAGGATTTGGTGCAACAAAATCCCATATCCGAAGAGGACGCCATCAGTAAGGCCCAACAGCTCGAGCTGATCTATACGCAGTCAAGGTATATTTAAAATATCCTGTCGAACGCCTCGCTCCTACAAACTTACAGAGAATTTCTAGGTGCGTCAAACTCTTCAAATGCTTTAATTGGGTCATTGACCCAAAGTTACCCAGGCAGCAATGTTCAAAACCCCGGTTACACGTATGATTCTACCTAGAACCTACCACAACCCGGCTACCAAATTCATCACATGCCTCCGCAAAAGTTGACTAGTAGGGCGTCATCGTATCACCATCAGCATGGAGGACCCTATCCTCTGACTCAAGGGACCCAGTACACAGATATAAATACTGACGAAAGAGCTCCCCCCCAACAGCCATTTGCAAACCAAAGACCGCATTATGCTCAGTCCAAAGCACAAGACCTGTTGGGCCCCTGTAATTTAGTAGAGTGGCAAGACTAAATGTTGTAGAGACTACATCAAAAACCTCTTTGGGATTCTAGGATCTAGCCCTCCTAAATCCAAAGAGGGATCTCTCTATAAGTGCAAAGATTGATTTATCTTTAAAGGTTTTAGTATGATATTAGGCTAGTTATTAAGAACAAGGGTTTTTTTTTTGTTTGGTTGGTCGGGTATGATCTTTAATTGGATGGAATATCACAAAATGAAAGAGTTTCAAAGGGTGAAGATGCAATTATATTGAGAAATGTTCAGCAGATAGGATTAGTGTGAAACAGCTTTAATCCATTGGGCAATGGAGCCACAAAAGGGTTTAATTGTACAAAAATTTCAAGAGTGGTCCCAGGGGCAAGTCATCTATATCAAAAGATCCTTTAGATTAAGTGATGGAGTGGAACATTAAAAGTGTTGAGAAAGTGGAAAAAGCCAATAATTTCAACAACGATTTATCAACTTTCCATACAAGAAAATCATTTTTAAGCAACTGTTTGAAACCAACCAAAGGACAGGGCTAACCATAGACTTATTTGGACAAGCTTGTATTAAATCTAACTCATCAGACAACAATCCAGTAATCTCACTAAACTACTTTCAGAAGGGATGAAAACAGATAAGAAAACAAAGTGTAGCTTAAGATCAAGTTAGATGTCATTAAAAGCCAGGCCTACTTTCAGCATACTCTTAGGGAAACTCTCAAAAAACCTTTGGAGAAAGAACTAGAAGACATGGAAAACCATAAAATTTTCTAGTTTAACTCTACTTAGCACGTAATGAAAATATCATTCAAAAACTTCCTTTCAATTTTTGCACATCAAGACATGGACTAACCAACATTCCTTGATAATGTTTATACTTAATTTAAGTCATTCTCAAATATCACAATTAGCAGAAAACATATAGATAAAGCTTATCAGTGAGAGTAGGGTACTTTAGAAGTAAATCCGAGCTCTATGCTTGATGTTCTTTATCAGAGAAAAGTGAAAAAAATGGCATACATGAAAGGAAAACAATAACAGTAAGAGGTACTTCACCAATGATATAGACCAGGATCCCAAGAATCATCTTGTATATTGATTGTCAATCTAGTTACAAACTACATGTCCAATGCTTCATCACAGTTTCATCTTCTCTTCTCAGCCTAACTTCTTCAATAACTTAACAGAGCTTCAAAGCTTCAGAACTTATTTACATTCAACAATGATTCGATACAGCAACTATTACATCAAAGTCCAACAACCAACCCTTTACAATGTGCTCCTCAAGGATATTTTATAAGGAAATGAGGAGGTGGAAGAGTTTCTAGGGTTGAGTATCATTAATTCTATACTAAATGCAATTCCTAGACTTGAAAACCATGCAAGGCATAAGGTAGGAATGCATTGAATTACAACTCTGTTTCATTTATTCCATTTCTTTTTTTTAGACTTAGTGGACAAAAATATTGACTTTAAGGCTCTTTTTATCTCTTACAATAACTTTACTGATAGTTTAAAATTTGTTCTTTTGTTTAAAATAACTGTTCAGTTGTCTTTATTCTTAATGTTACTGACTGAGCTTTAATTTGTGTATTCCTTTGAGGTAGAAAGGTTATAGGTGTCAATTTGGTAGATTGGGGATTCAATTAGCCCCTTCGATGTGGCTTTTGAGGTGTCCTTCGTTGTTTCTGTCTTCTTTCACTTAAACATTGATTTACCTTTAAACACTGTGTTTATGCCCGATTTCAGGCTTTGAGACTTTATCTTTAATCATCCTCGAACTGTTGACTGTGTCTATCTTCTTTATTTGTGTATTAGGCCTTTGATTCCTAAGTCTGTGCCTTAATCCTTTTAAACTTTGATCAGAATCTTTAATTCTTTGGATTATGCTTTCATCCTGTGTTTCAACATTGATAGTCTTCAATTAATTGATGTCCACTGTGTTTGTTGTTTGCAGGTGCACAGAGGTTTTGTATAGGTGAAGGTTTTTGTTTTAATGAATCGATGATCATGATTCATCAATCGAGATTGTGGAATCAAAAACTCCTTAGATCCCTTTCTGTACTGAAGGTTCAGAATCGTCAATCCTAGCCTTCGCGTTATTTTTAAAACTATGGGAAAACCCCATATAACCTACACAAAACAAACAAAAATTATATAAATCCTGTGGAGATAGGTTTAAAACTGCTTTGGAGGTTTGGGCGCGACGATGAACAAGAGCCGTTGGATTAGGACAATCAACAATCAAGATCTTTTGATGGAGTCATTTGGGAAATTAGATGGATGGTAGACGAATGAAAACGCGAAATAATGTGGGCCGTTCGATCTCAGAGATCGATGGCTAGGAAAAAATGCGAAAGGCAACGTTGCGGAGGGCAATGGTTTGGCGGAAAATCGGGAATTGTTTTCACGCAGCGAAATGGGGGGGAGGTAGTATTACTCGAAAAAACATGATTCCATACATCGCTTGACACCTCTCCCTTTCAATACCGCCTATTTCGCACGGAAGTAGCGCACTGCGGGGAGGTCCAAAAAATTACGCGAAATCGATCATCGTCCGTTGGATTGGAGGCTCCAGATCCAACGGCGCGGGTTGAGCGTGATGGATGAAGAGCTGCATGAGCGGAAGAAGTAGTGGGCCCGGTGATGACACGTGGTCTTGTCGCGTAGTGGAAAAATTTATTTGGCAGAGCGATTTATCAAATGGAAATTTTAGACTATCAGGTTAAATCCCGATCGTAGGATCTTAAGAAAGAACGGTCAAGATTAAAGGAAGGAGTGGATAATGTTGAAAGGAGAAAAGGGACGAGGAAGGTGATCGGGCGGAAGGATGGGGCCCGATGGCCGTTGATCTGCAGAGATCAACGGTCTAAATTTGTTTAAAAATTTATATGTCAGGAATGTGAAATAGAAGGAAAAAAGGGGTTTGGAAGAGGGTTTAAGTCTTTTAGCGTCTGACTGTGGAGCTTTAGAACGAATGGAGGAAAGGGCTTGAGATAATAAGCCCTCAGGGGCTTAATGCCTTTGTAATGCAAAGGGTGTTATTTAGGCCTAAAACAGGAATTTTAATGCCAGAAGAGGGTTCTGATATATGAAAGAAGGGAAATTAAAACCAAATAAAGGGGAGATATAAGGTTTTAAGGGGGGTTTTGATGATTTAGAAGCCAAATGAAGGTATTTTGAGGGATTTTATGGAAGGGAAAAATGGGTGAAAATGGAATTATTTATAAGTGAAAGGAGGAGTGATATGATGGAGAATGGAGTTTTTATAAGCAATTTTCTCTTGGTGAACAGCAGGTACTTTAGGATTAATAGTGAAACAGCAGTGAATATTAACTCAAAGGGTAAAGATCATCATAAGACTTCAAGAACTCACAATTTGGACATGAATTGTTTCTTGAAGGCTAAAAAATATTTAGCCACCAGTTGATATGAAAAAATTTTATAGGTGGCTAATAGTGTCTCCACTTGGGGAGGACAGCTGGCCCTTTAGGTGTCCAAAACCTCAGCTATTTATCTCTGGCTTTTTTAATAAACCAGTGCCTTATCCATTGGGAAGCAACTTTCTTTTCCTTTAGTTGACCTTCTTTGAAGAAATCTGAAACAATGGAATTCTATCAAAACGACATCTCTACCTACCCATTCCTAATGATCCTAACATTTTTTCTTCTTTCAGAGTGCATTTGGATTGGAAAACTATTTTCACAAACATTTTATTCTTTTGAAAGAACATAAAACTAGTCTAAGTCTACTCTCATTTCTCCATGAGTTCAGCTTAAGCAGTTGAACTCATAAATTTCTCTACCTAACTACTATCTGTTAGGATTAGACTTTCTGACAGACCTTTATTCTCTAAATTCTAAAACAAGAAATTTAAAAGCAGCCAAGCCAGGATTAAGCAGTATGAATTGCTATAGATATATGGCATAAAAACAAGCTGCACATAGACCAAAATTTGTAGAAAATTAAAACAAAATTGTGAAGGCTTTAAGATCTGACAAATTTAAAACATCCTTCATTATTTCTTCAGCTTTGATTTTGGGTTTGTTTGAGCTATTTTTCTTTTCTCATCTGATTCAAGTTTTGAGCTTTTAGAACCAATTATTTTTCTATCCTAATATATCTTACTGATAAGCTAAGATTGAGTTGTTTGGAAAATCTAATTCACTAGCCTATCAGCAGTAAATTGAAAAGCTAATTAGTCATGATTATGTTGTATGACTAACTAGAAGTGTGTTTTTAGGAGTGGCATTTGAGCTTGCACACTTTCAGATTTTGTCTCTCTTTTTTGGTATGGGGCTATACCTTTCTTGTTTTTATCTGCCCTCTTTTCTTTTCTATTGTTTTTGTATTTTTATTTTTCTAACTTTGAATGCAATGTTCAAACAATGATAATTTACAATGGAAAGTAAAAATCTTTGAAACTCATGACTCTTGACAGAAGTAATGCTTGAGCTTCCTGCCATTGATAGGACCTCCAAAGATTTCAGTTCCATTTAATTTCTGCAAGAAATAATCATTGTTACCAACAGTAGAATGAATGAGAAAAGGGCCTAGCCATAAGTTATCAAATTTTCCATGTTTTCCCTTATCTTCTCTCCTGGAATCCCACTTTAAAACTTTGTCACCAATGTTGAAATCACTGGCCTTTGTCCTTTTATCAAACAAATTCTTGATGTTTTCTTGCTTGTGTAGTGTTCTGTTGTATAATTCCTCCCTAGTTTTTAAATATGTATAGTCTGATTGATTCTTCTTGTCATATATTTATCCTCAGACTGTACTTATTGGATTAGCTTCATGACTGGAACTCCTAGACTGGTTGGAAAAATTGCATCTGCCCCATAAACTAGCTGGTAGGGAGACATTCCAATTGATTTCTTAAGTGTTAATCTGTCAGCCTATAGTGCATGTACTAGCTTTGTGTGCCATGATTTATTATTGTCTTCCAGCAACTTTTTGATTATATTCACCAAACTCTTGCTTGAGGATTCTGCCAACCCATTACCTTGAGGGTAATAAGAAGTATAATGGCCCAATGTAATATGATATTTACGACAGAATTCAACCATATTTTTGGATCCAAATGCAGCAGCATTGTCAGTAATAATATTCCTAGGACAGCCAAACCTAGATAGGATATGATTTTCAAGGAATTTTATGATGACAAAGTCAGTGGCTTGTTTAGAAGGGATGGCTTCTATCCATTTGGTAAAATAGTCTATTACAGTGAGGATCCATCTATGTTGGGCAGATGAGGGAGGATGGATTTCCCCAATGAATTCTAAACCCCACTGCTGGAAAGGAGCTTCAACAGTGATTGGATGCAAGGGTAAGGGAAGCGGTTTTCTTTTGCCTTCAAAGAGTTAACATTTGTGACAGGCAATAATCATTTTGTGGACATCTTGAAAGAGGGTGGGCCAACAGTAACCAGCTCTAAGGATTTTATTGGCAGTTGTCTTCCAATAGAAGTGGCCTCCACATTCTCCTTCATGTAATTCATGCTTGATCTTATCTGCATCATTCTCAGGCAAAAATTTAAGCAATAATCCACTAGAATTTTTCCAATATAGACACTTATCCAAAATGCAGTAATTAACATCTTTCAACTTTAAAAATCTTGCCTTTGTTTTAGACAAACCAGGAGGTGTATTTAAATTGAGCAAAACATATAAAATATCAACATGCCAAGATGAAAACAGAAAATGATCTTCAATAATGGGAGTTGACAACTCCTCATGTTCATCTAATGCATCTAACACGTTTATATCAAGAGCTTCTAAATTAGACTCAGCCATTAATCTTGCTAGTCCTTGGCCTTTAATGAGCTTAGTGGGCTTGATTTCTAAATCATATTCAAGTATCACGGCAGTCCACTTTCCTCTTTTGCCATCTAGATCTTGGGTTAAAATTTCTTTTACAACTGAATTAGGCACAAATGCAATTATGTGAGAATGTAAAATGTAAACTTTGAAGTCTTTCAAGGCTTTGACTAAGGCAAAGGCTTGTTTTTCCATGATATTGTACTTCAGAGGTGCATCTCTCAATGCCTTAATAAAGAATGAAATTGGCTTCTCTTGTCCCTTCAAGTTTTTCTGTAATAGGACAGCAGCCACTGTGTGTTCTGATGCAAATGAAAAAATGAAGAAATCATTTGTAAAATCGGGACTAATGAGAACTAGTGTTTTGGTTAATGCTTGTTTTAAGAGTTCAAAGGATTTCTTTGCTTCCAAGGTCCATTTAACTCCTTCTTCTCGTTTAAGCATATTGGTTATGTTTCTAAGGAGCTCAACTAGATTGGGTATAAACCTTCTGTTGACGGGAAAATCTGTCCGGCCAATAGCAGGGGATATCCCCGGTAAAAGGTCCCAATTAGACCTTGAACCGTTTGGAATAGGGATGCTGTCCGGGTGTGGGTCCGGATACCACTGATTTCTCCTTTTCTTTGAGTCTCGCCTAAACTCTATAAAATAGTGGATACACACCTAATCAACTGATACAAGACATATGATTGATGCATTAAATGTACATGCAGCACTATGAGTAGCAAGAGTAAATAATAAAGCATGAAGACCGAAGGAAGTGTCGTTAGCAACACTTCGTTAGGGTCATGCTTGTAAATTGTTCTGACCGCAAAAGAAACATTTCCTCACGGCGAGAACACCCTTCACTTCCTAAAAGTTTAAATGATAACACGAACGCAGATAAACAGTCATCAACATTCGCTAAGAAAGTGAAATAAACTCAACCACCATTAACATACTCAGCAAACTGTTATGCAACTGTGATGTGAATTAAAAATACAGTTACCTTAATCTTAGGATGTTCAGAAACTAAAAATATAATACTCGACAGTGCTGATACATAAGACAACACCAGATCCCATTGGAGAATTTTCAAAATGCTTGTATTAATGCTTCAGTGTATAATCCTCTGGTAATACAATATACTCAACTTCAATCCCAAACCAAAGATCCATTTACAAGCTCCCGAAGGAGTATTTATAAAACAAAACCTGCCCTTTGGGCTTCCCTGATCTTTCATCTTCCTGACCGTTGGGCTGCCTTGCGACCTAGTCCTTTTGCGACCTGCGACCTGAGCTATTGTTGCGACCTGCGACCTGACTGGGTCGCGGGGTCGCAAGTTGTAAGAAAATGAGAGATTGCGACCTTGCGACCTTGCGACTAGGTCGCTGGGTCGCGGGGTCGCAAAAGGCAGAAAAACAAAGGATATGCGACCTTGCGACTAGGTCGCTGGGTCGCGGGGTCGCAAAAGGCAGCAAAACCAAGGATATGCGACCTTGCGACCTTGCGACTAGGTCGCTGGGTCGCGGGGTCGCAAAATGGAGGAAAACTGAAGGAATGCGACCTTGCGACCTTGCGACTAAGTCGCTGGGTCGCGGGGTCGCAAAACAGAGGAAAACTGAAGAAATGCAACCTTGCGACCTTGCAACTAGGTCGTTGGATCGCGGGGTCGCAAAAGGCGGTAAAACCAAGGATATGTGACTCATGACTCTGCGACTAGAAGTCAGACTGTCACTTTTAACACGGAGTGCGACTATGCGACTCGGTGACCTGAGAAAGTTCGCGACCTTAGACCCTCGATCATCCCTTCTGCATTTCTCTTTCAGCGATCTCATAACCTTGTTCTCCGGAGGCCAGCCTTAGCCTTCGCCATGGTGATGCAGCAGCTTCTATCTTCCGGTGATGTTGAACATTCACATAACACGAGGTTTTGCGGTTGATTTGAAACCGAGCTTCGCATCCTCCGGACAGAGTTAGCAGTTCTCTTAATTTGGATGGGCATTACCGTTTCCCTGTATTATCTGCAAGACAACAGAGTAAATCAGCATCTTCTCATATAACCTGCGTATAAGCGAATTAAATCAGCCATGTGTAACCTGTTAAATCAGCCTCACGCATACAAACATTTTATGCATGTTGAGGAAGTAATAAATAATAATCGTAGATGCATAAAAGGTATATTGACACATAAAATCAGGAGCTTTTAAAGGTTAGCTTGGACCCCTGTATAGTCATGTTCTGAAGGCAATATATGAACGTTCGTGCATATTTACTATGTATTCCCCCACTGTCGCAAAAGAATGCTTGAAGGCACGTATAGCTAGTCTTTAACAATTTTCAATGGAGACCACCGAAGCCCGGGAGCTCCCATGCACTGCTATGTGCTGAGACAAGTTATGATGTACGACCCCCCCCCCAAAGTGTTTCGGGGCTGCGACAGGCCTCGCCATAGCTAATTGCTGTCAGCCCTTACCTTCATCAGATGGGCATCAATTCACTGGTTTAACTGATTTCTTTCACAATGAGGTGTTAAAGATGCATTGTTCTTCATATGTAGAGATGCTAGGTTTGCTGTCAAACACCCTGTGATGTAGTTATTTCGCCCAACCTTGAATCGTACGAAGGTGCTGAAACAAAGCATTATAACCTTTTATACGCAGACATTCTCTACCATGCGTTGTGCTCCCATACCTCACGATATGCAATCCTTCGGTGGCCAGTAAAGAGCATGATCTGTTGGAGAGGTCATTGTGCCAATGCACTGTACTGAACCTTCTTTCACCTCCCAAGATGATCGACTGGCAGAATTTTCATTACATTCCAATGCAGATGACTCCAGCTTGCAGCAAGTGACCGTCTGCATCGAGGCATTGGAATTACTAGTCGAAGGTTTTGAATTTAGGAGGCGCGTAGATTGAACTCAGCGTAACATATTGCAGAGGGTGAAAATTGACTCAGGTTTTGCTTTTTGTGCTAACACAACCAGCATCAAAGGAATTCAATCTCTTCCCTGCACTGAAAATCGACCAAGCTGAACGTTATTACTGCATGCCAGACTTGAGCAACTCAGAAGGGCATCAGCTCCTTGCATGTCGGGCTTTACTACCAATGCAGAACGAATGATTCCTGAAAAAGAGTATGTCAACGACTTCACCGATTAGAAACCTCCGTTTTGGGTATAGCAGCGTATTTGAGTTCATTCATGGCAACATGCATGGGAAGCTTTTGTCCATGTAACGCGGCATGCAAAATATGGACTCGTTTCGTCCATCTCGCCGTGGACGCGTGGAAGATCATTGTGGCACTGATTATTGCATTTTCTGATTTTGCAATCATGCGGATTATTACTCTTTCCAGCGAAACTTAACACTTCACCGTTTAAAAAAAATGGTCCTAGATCGTGATTTTAAAACCTTGGCGTTTCTTTTGACTGGTCTGTGTTTTAGCTGTTATATATGCCATCGTGGCTTTATTAACCTGCAGCTCAACATGTGTTGTCACGTTCTGCTCCGTGGTTTTCGTTGAAAGATTGACCGCTCCAAACGTTCACTGCATGGTCTTTGACATTGGTTTCCATGCGGACTTTGGGACAGCTACATGAAAAACTCACTCGTGCATTTTGACTATCACGCGCTATGTTACAACTTTTCCGCTGTGGTTTAAAATATTTTGTATCATGTTTAAACATGACATGACCATTATATATCCGCCCCATTTTACCACAGTTGAAACTTTGACCTCCATGTATAACATTTACTTTTGGCTCCATTGCAATGTAAATATCGAACATTTGGCTCCATGCTACGTGTTTTTATATAGTTCTAATCCGCCATTTTAATCTTTAAAGTTGGCCACCATTTGTTAAACCTTTGCGCCCGCTCCACGTTTTACAAATAAACCTTGACCATTAGATATTCGTTCAACACGTTTTAACATAGATCAAAACTGCACCATAGAATTATTTGAGCCCAATGGTCATGAGTTGTCATATGGTTGTGATCCACCATATTACATGGTTTTCAAACTAAATTGCTTTGCGTTTTGGCCTTAAATATACAATATCACCTTGCGCCCTTTATAATGTTATTATTGAGTTTTGCTCCAAGATAACTTATGGTTTTAAAATAATGTGCTTCCGAGCCTAGTTTTAATTTGATCATTTAATTTTCCTTATAATTCGAAAGCTTCTCGTTTTGAAAGATCGAGCGTCGAAATATACTTATCAAACCACATTGATAGCCCTTTTCATATTGACCTTTTCTACCCAGCTACCAAAGGCGTATGCATTTCAACATGACCCCTTTAGATTCAATTTGAAATTCCCCGTTTCTTATGGTCTCGTTTAGACAACTTTCAAGAGCAAAGAAGACTAGGGTTTTAAGGCCTTTTCATTGCTCCACGTTGTACTCTTTGCAGCATAAATAATTTCACACCATGTAGCTTAGGATTCATAAATGCTTCTTCTCAAAGATGCGCTCACATATTTGAAAACTCTGCCTCTGGCTTGCCACACCAACATGCGTGCTTTCGCACTGCTACCTGACACGAGGACGCCTCGAATGAGATGGTCATTGTCTAGAGAAAAATTCTGAGTCCACCTTTGTTCACTGGGCTATACTAGACTCATCGAAGTGGTGAAATATGTTTCTTTGCATGCGCCCATCAACATGGAGATGGTATGATGCAAGATCTGGACATTTCCAATGGAGCGCTTTAAAGCATCTGGTGCACACTAGTGAAGAAAGCTTTTGCATCAGTGACATAGAAGGTTCTCTCTGATCAACATGTATCACACTATCCCCCTTTTAACAGTACTGATCGTTTGCTCCTGCTCCTCCCCTGTTCCACAACTTTGACCTCGTCGTTGAGCCAAATTTTATTTCCCTTGATGTCGTGACATGACTGAGGAGTTTGTCACCCGTGGGGTCAACCTGCGTGGGATATTACAACATCATAATTACTCTTCAATAATGATAACCACAGATAAAACACATGAAACTAACAAGCTTAAGAGAAGCATTCAAACAATATGCTTAATGACCTACAGCAGGAGGGCTTTTACTCGTCAATACACACAAGGTTCTCCTTCAAACATATGCATGGAAATCTCATTACACATGGCGCGACTGCGGTAAGAATGTTCGAGCGTACACTAGATGATCCCTCCCACATATGGCGTGATTGCAGCGACAACATCAAGTCATGGTGATGAGACAACTCGTGAGGGATTAGAGATAGGTCGGCGGGATGTCGTTGACTGCAGGTCAGGTGAAAGACTTTAACGCCTAGGCGAGTAGAGGGGGAACTCGAAATTTTAAATATAACCAAAATTTTGGGTGGTGTTGTAGCGGCTACAACAAATTGCGAACCACTGGTAGAATCCAGCATCTCTGTCAATATCACCACAATAGTCTGAGTCCGGATAATGATGCAAGGGAATATTGAACCAGTTCCGTGGGTACCCTTTGTATTACTTTGGCCCTTTACAGGTATGCCTAATCCTTGTGCCTCAACTAAGTCCCGCTAATCAAAAACACATCAAAGAGAAAGCTCACAGACGCCAGTAGCTTGATGATGATGTGAAGAGCAAGGCACTGGGTTTATTATTCTCAGGATTTTTAAAGTAAGCTTCTAGTGTTGCTCCGCTGCCAGCAGGCCTGGATAGTACCCCGGCAGAGTCACTTCAAGAAATCACAAACGTTGCTCCGCTGCCAGCGAGCCTGGTCAGTACCCCGACGGAGTCGTTGCATTACCTCTCTGCGCAGGAAGCCTTTCTCGATCCTTTACCCTTATTTGTTTCATGTGCTTACAACACTTATTTTCATGTGCTCGTGGCACTTATTTTCATGTGCTCATGGCACTTATTTTCCATGGGCGGATGAGGGATCCCGACTTATTTTACGAGGAAGAGAGGTTTTTTCTTGTTTTGCAGAAACTGAAAGATATCCTGATTTGGGTCTGCCCTTGTGCCGAACCTTCACATCCCATTCACCACAATAGGCGAAGCGCGTAGACAAATCATTAAAACGTCCAAGACTATGCTGGGCACAAAGTTTAGACTTACATGTATGGGCCATTTCAAACTCATTAGGTCTCCCACAATCAACCGACTCGTATCTCCCAGGCTAAATAATTTTAGACTCATAGGCATCTTGTTGAGAATGCGACTTCAATGACTTGTCCTAAGAGAAAGCTGCCTCTTGAGATAGCCACCACAACCTCACGCAAACAATGGGGTTACTGTTTCAGCAGTCAGGGAAAACAAGATCATGAGGTGATAGGGCTGCAATGAGGGCTCATGAAGTGGCAGGCGATATGACAAAACTGATGTAAGGAAGAGAGCGTACGACGAAATGTAATAGGCGAGGCTCAAGATGCAATGCAACGCCATGTGCGAGAATGATCAATCCAGCAGTAAGTGCAAATACAAGCAGTGATTATTTATGCAACAACAAGTAACTGAAAAGGAAATGAAAGGAAACTACTTGTAACATGATGATGCCTAAAATATTAATCGTAAACAAAACAACAAACACACTTTTAAATCGTGAATAAAAAATTTAGCAAGTAAACCTAATTAAACTTTGAACAAAAAAAAAAAAAAAAATTATTAACAGGTCCTAGCTAGCCTACACCTAAACCCTAGTTTAACCAATGATGCGGTCGGGTTATGTAAAATCAGTTTTCCAGTGTAGCCACCGCATTAATTTGCATCCTGCAACGACAAAAATGATCAGGATCAGAGCCAGTATCCAAAAAAGTGTAGTAGCAACAAAACTTACCTGAGGAGCAGGTGTAATGGCAAGACGATCATAGATACTTGCCAAAGAACATGCCAGAAAAGATTGTGCAAGCTGAATCCCACTCTCATCTTGATATGCAGCAATATGTTCTTGAAAATCAACATTTATAAATGACACACATTCATTCATGCACAATCCTAGATCTGATGGGCGCTGGGTAAGCCACCGCCTATTTTCAGGCACATCAACCGGAAAGGGTTGGTCGAGTTGACCGACAATCTTAACATGGTGTTGAGGACCATCAGTTTTATGGAATGGAAACAATAACAAGTGCTAGGCGAATTATAGATGCATGCGCATCCAAGCGTAGAAACCCTAGTTTGGAAAACCCTAGTTAGGGATTGCTCCTGGGTTTGGTCAAGGGTAGAAGGATCCGAATCCACATTTAGTGGATCCTGAAATTCCTCACTGCCTTCAACAAACTCTGGACCTTTGAGCAAGGGGCTTTCCAACTTTGACTGCTTGGCGAGATCAACAGGCGAGTAGATGTGATCATGGATTGTGGTGGGTTGCATAATGTCAGTGGGCTTTGTATCAATTCGGTCAAATGTTTGCGTCCTGACAGATTGATAAATTGATGCATTTGATTCTCCAGATTTGTCAGGGTGGGGTGAATTCAATGTAGTTATGCTGGGAGGAGCGTGGTATTTGGGGATCGTCATCTCAGAAACGGTTGGCATAAGATGAAGCACTTCTACTTTCTGATGGGTACTTGAATCTTCCCGAAGCGAATCATCAAATTCAGGTGTCTTCATAGGGTCAGCAAAGAGACGCGAGTGATATTCCTCAACGGTATGATTGAATATGTTTTCGGATAAGGAGTGATCGCTACAACCATCGATTTGATCAAGCTGGGTACCTGGCAAGTCAGGCTCCCCGGGAGTTACCAACTGGGATGGATCAATAAAGAGGACATCTTGAGGTTGCCTAGACAGACAATCGCTCCTATGGCTGTCTAAAAATTTCGAGTGAGAAAGATCAGATCTGAAAGATTCATCGATTTTGAACTGTGATTGTGAAACACCATCTGCGTGCTTATGATTGTCGCCAATACCAGTATAAGGAAATTTTGAATGTCTCGAAAAAATTACTGGTGTGGCGGGATCGGGAAACCAACCGGGGAATAATGAACGAATAGATTGAGTCACAGGGGCGTTAACCATACGAGGCTTTTCAACACGCGCATCCGTGTCAATCAGCGAAAACGATGATCTGGCAGGCCTTGCAAAGGAATCAACTTTATGCGGGGTAGGAGTCGATTCATATTCCAAATGTGAACCAGATTTAGGACTAAGTCCAGGGAGACATCGAGTGGGCTTGGGGTAGGTTTCATGAGCCAAAAGAGATAATGAGCCACTAGGGTGTTCAGATTCATAATCCGAATGTGAACCAGATTCATAATCCGAATGTGAACCAGATTCATAATCCGAATGTGAACCAGATTCATCATCCGAATGTGAACCAGATTCATAATCTGAATGTGAACCAGATTCATCATCTGAATGTGAACCAGATTCATCATCCGAATGTGAACCAGATTCATAATCCGAATGTGAACCAGATTCATCATCTGAATGTGAACCAGATTTAGTTTTGTGTCTAAGGAGACACCGAGTGGGCTCGAGGTAGGTTTCATGAACCGAGAGAGAGAATGAGCCACTGTGGTTTTCAAACTCGGATTCGACATGGTGCGAGGAAGATTCAAAGGTAGTGCAATAGGCTTTATCCTCTTGCCAGTGTCTATCCTTGCTCAGGACTTCCAAGGTCACAACTCCACTCCCAGACAACTCAGGAGGAGGGTGAGAATATCACAAATAGAAACACTCTCCTTGGAGGCCTGAATGTGGTCTGGACTCAGGGAGATGGACCAGAAAGCATTAGGGACAAAGTCCGAACAGCCGGTAACTTTTGGGTCATCATAGGGAACACTAGGATCTAACTAAAATTGCTCAAGGGAAATAACATACTTGAACTGCTCACCTAAACATTTCCAATCAACATCCCTCTCAATGAACTCAAAACAATAATGAATGAATCTGATAAAGAACTCGCCTAAAGATTCCTGAGGTTCCATTCTGATGTCATGTAACTTTATTACAACGTTCTGAGGATCATACCTGCGAAAATCTTGTTGTAATTTATGGGCGAGTTGTTCAAACGAATGGATGGAAGCTTCTGGCAATGTGCGGCACCATTGCTTAGTGCGCCCTTCGAGGGTGAGGAAGAAAAGCAAACAAAACAAACGCTCATCGTCAATTTCATAGCACTCACCAAAGTCACAAAAATCTGAACAGTGTTGGGTTATGGACACCCCATTTTCACCATCAAATTTTAACTGGGACAAGCGATAAATAAGTTCATCGGAGATGTAGTATCCAGGCTCATAAAACTCTGACAAACATCTCGGGAGAATGATTTGGGAACGAGCCATTACAGATATGAGATTAACTACAGGCTCTAAGGGCTCAGCTTGTCATCTCCCCCCCCCCCCTCTCGTTAACCATATGGTCGGAGGTTCGGGCCCTCCTTCTAGCGCCAATTATGTTGACGGGAAAATCTGTCTGGCCAATAGCAGGGGATCTCCCCAGTAAAAGGTCCCAATTAGACCTTGAACCGTTTGGAATAGGGATCCCGTCTGAGGTGTGGGTCCAGCTACCACTGATTTCTCCTTTGCTTTGGGTCTCACCTAAACTCTATAAAACAGTGGATACACACCTAATCAACTGATACAAGACATATGATTGATGCATTAAATGTACATGCAGCACTATGAGTAGCAAGAGTAAATAATAAAGCATGAAGACCGAAGGAAGTGTCATTAGCAACACTTCGTTAGGGTCATGCTTATAAACTGTTCTGACCGCAAAGGAAACAGTTCCTCACGGCGAGAACACCTTTCACTTCCTAAAATTTTAAATGATAACACGAACACAGATAAACAGTCATCAACATTTGCTACGAAAGTGAAATAAACTCAACCACCATTAACATACTCAGCAAATTGTTATGCAACTGTGATGTGAATTGAAAATACAGTTACCTTAATCTTAGAATGTTCAGAAACTGAAAATATAATACTCGACAGTGTTGATACATAAGACAACACCAGATCCCATAGGAGAATTTTCAAAATGCTTATATTAATGCTTCAGTGTATAATCCTCTGGTAATACAATATACTCAACTTGAATCCCAAACCAAAGATCCGTTTACAAGCTCCCGAAGGAGTATTTATAAAACAAAACCTGCCCTTTGGGGTTCCTTGATCTTTTAACTTCCTGACCGTTGGGCTGCCTTGCGACCTAGTCCTTTTGCGACCTACGACCTGAGCTGTTGTTGCGACCTGTGACCTGACTGGGTCGCGGGGTCGCAAGTTGTAAGAAAATGAGATATTGCGACCTTGCAACCTTGTGACTAGGTCATTGGGTCGCGGGGTCGCAAAAGGCAGAAAAACAAAGGATATGCGACCTTGTGACCTTGCGACTAGGTCGCTGCGTTGCAGGGTCGCAAAAGGCAGCAAAACCAAGGATATGCGACCTTGCGACCCTGCGACTAGGTCGCTGGGTCTCGGGGTCGCAAAACGGAGGAAAACTGAAGGAATGCGACCTTGCGACCTTGCGACTAGGTCGCTGGGTCGCGGGGTCGCAAAACGGAGGAAAACTGAAGAAATGCGACCTTGCGACCTTGTGACTAGGTCGTTGGGTCGTAGGGTCACAAAAGGCAGCAAAACCAAGGATATGCGACCTTGCGACCTTGCGACTAGGTCGCTGGGTCGCTGGGTCGCGCTGTCAGACTTTTAACACTGAGTGCGACTATGCGACTCGGCGACCTGAGAAAGTTTGCGACCTTAGACCCTCAATCATCCCTTCTGCATTTCTCTTTCAGCGATCTCATAACCTTGTTCTCCGGAGGCCAGCCTTAGCCTTCACCATGGTGAGGCAGCAGCTTCTATCTGCCGGTGATGTTGAACATTCACATAACACAAGGTTTTGCGGTTGATTTGAAACCGAGCTTCGCATCCTCCGGAGAGAGCTAGCAGTTCTCTTAATTTGGATGGGCATTACTGTTTCCCTGTATTATCTGCAAGACAATAGATTAAATCAGCATCTTCTCATATAACCTGCATATAAGCGAATTAAATCAGCCATGTGTAACCTATTAAATCAGCCTCACGCATACAAACATTTTATGCATGTTGAGGAAGTAATAAATAATAATCGTAGATGCATAAAAGGTATATTGACACATAAAATCAGGAGCTTTTAAAGGTTAGCTTGGACCCCTGTATAGTCCTGTTCTAAAGGCAATATATGAATGTTCGTGCATATTTACTATGTATTCCCCCACTGTCGCAAAAGAATGCTTGAAGGCACGTATAGCTAGTCTTTAACAATTTTCAATGGAGACCACCGAAGCCCGGGAGCTCCCATGCACTGCTATGTGCTGAGACAGGTTATGATGCACGACCCCCCCCCAAAGTGTTTCGGGGCTGCGACAGGCCTCGCCATAGCTAATTGCTGTTAGCCCTTGCCTTCATCAAATGGGCATCAATTCACTGGTTTAACTGATTTCTTTCACAATGAGGTGTTAAAGATGCATTGTTCTTCATATGTAGAGATGCTAGGTTTGTTGTCAAACACCCTATGATGTAGTTATTTTGCCCAACATTGAATCGTACGAAGGTGCTGAAACAAAGCATTATAACCTTTTATACGCAGACATTCTCTGCCATGCGTTGTGCTCCCATACCTCACGATATGAAAACCTTCAGTGGCCAGTAAAGAGCGTGATCTGTTGGAGAGGTCATTGTGCCAATGCACTGTACTAAACCTTCTTTCACCTCCCAGGATGATCGACTGCTAGAATTTTCATTACATTCCAATGCAGATGACTCCAGCTTGCAGCAAGTGACCGTCTGCATCGAGGTGTTGGAATTACTAGTCAAAGGTTTTGAATTTAGGAGGCGCGTAGATTGAACTCAGCGTAACATATTGCAGAGGGCGAAAATTGACTCAGGTTTTGTTTGTTGTGCTAACACAACCAGCATCAAAGGAATTTGATCTCTTCCCTGCACTGAAAATCGACCAAGCTGAACGTTATTACTGCATGCCAGACCTGAGCGACTCAGAAGGGCGTCAGCTCCTTGCATGTCGGGATTTACTGCTAATGCAGAACGAATGATTCCTGAAAAAGAGTATGTCAGCGACTTCACTAATTAGAAACCTCCGTTTTGGGTATAGCAGCGTAGTTGAGTTCATTCATGGCAGCATGCATGGGAAACTTTCGTCCATGTAACGCGGCATGCAAAATATGGACTCGTTTTGTCCAGCTCGCCGTGGACGCGTGGAAGATCATTGTGGCACTGATTATGGAATTTTCTAATTTTGCAATCATGCAGATTATTACTCCCTCCAGCGAAACGTAACACTTCACCATTTAAAAAAAATGGTCCTGGATCGTGATTTTAAAACCTTGGCGTTTCTTTTGACTGGTCTGCGCTGTAGCTGTTATATATGCCATCATGGCTTTATTAACCTTCAGCTCTACATGTGTTGTCGCATTCTGCTCCGTGGTTTTCGTTGAAAGATTGACCGCTCCAAATGTTCACCGCACGGTCTTTGACGTTGGTTTCCATGCGGACTTTGGGACAGCTACATGAAAAACTCACTCGTGCATTTTGACTATCACACGCTACTTTTCCGTTGTGGTTTAAAATATTTTTTATCATGTTTAAACATGACATGACCATTATATATCCGCCCCATTTTACCACGGTTGAAACGTTGACCGCCACGTATAACATTTACTTTTGGCTCCATTGCAATGTAAATATCGAACATTTGGCTCCATGCTACGTGTTTTTATATAGTTCTAATCCGCCATTTTAATCTTTAAAGTTGACCACCATTTTTTTAACCTTTGCGCCCGCTCCACGTTTTACAAATAAACCTTGACCATTAGATATTCGTTCAACACGTCTTAACATAGATCAAAACTGCACCATAGAATTATTTGAGCCCAATGGTCATGAGTTGTCATATGGTTGTGATCCACCATATTACATGGTTTTCAAAATAAATTGATTTTCGTTTTGGCCTTAAATATACAACATCACCTTGCACCCTTTATAATGTTATTATTTAGTTTTTCTCCAAGATAACTTATGGTTTTAAAACAATGTGCTTCCGAGCCTAGCTTTAATTTGATCATTTACTTTTCCTTATAATTCGAAAGCTTCTCGTTTTGAAAGATCGAGCATCGAAATATACTTATCAAACCACATTGATAGCCCTTTTCATATTGACCTTTTCTACCCGGCTACCAAAGGCATATGCATTTCAACATGACCCCTTTAGGTTCAATTTGAAATTCCCCGTTTCTTATGGTCTCGTTTAGACAACTTTCAAGAGCAAAGAAGACTAGGGTTTTAAGGCCTTTTCATTGCTCCACGTTGTACTCTTTGCAGCATAAATAATTTCACACCATGTAGCTTAGGATTCATAAATGTTGCTTCTCAAAGATACACTCACATATTTTAAAACTCTGCCTTTGGCTTGCCACACCAACATGTGTGCTTTCGCACTGCTACCTGACACGAGAACGCCTCGAATGAGATGGTCATTGTCTAGAGAAAAATTATGAGTCCGCTTTTGTTCACCGGGCTATACTAGACTCATCGAAGTGGCGAAATATGTTTCTTTGCATGCGCCCATCGACATGGAGATGGTATGATGCAAGATCTGGACATTTCCAATGGAGCGCTTTAAAGCATCTGGTGCGCACTAGTGAAGAAAGCTTTTGCATCAGTGACATAGAAGGTTCTCTCTGATCAACATATATCACACTATCCCCCTTTTAACAGTACTGATCGTTTTCTCCTGCTCCTCCCTTGTTCCGCAACTTTGACCTCGTCGTTGAGCCCAATTTTATTTCCCTTGATGTCGTGACACGACTGAGGAGTTTGTCACCCGTGGGGTCAACCTGCGTGGGATATTACAACATCATAATTACTCTTCAATAATGATAACCACAGATAAAACACATGAAACTAACAAGCTTAAGAGAAGCATTCCAACATTTTCTTAATGACCTACAGCAGGAGGGCTTTTACTCGTCAATACACACAAGGTTCTCATTCAAACATATGCATGGCAATCTCATTACACATGGCGCGATTGCGGTAAGAATGTTCGAGCGTACGCTAGATGATCCCTTCCACATATGGCGTGATTGCAGTGACAACATCAAGTCATGGTGATGAGACAACTCGTGAAGGGTTAGAGATAGGTCAGCAGGATGTCGTTGACTGCAGGTCAGGTGAAAGACTTTAACGCCTAGGCGAGCAGAGGGGGAACCCGAAATTTTAAATATACCCAAAATTTTGGGTGGTTTTGTAGCGGCTACAACGCCTTCTCAAGAAATTAATCTTCCCAACGAAAGATTGAAGTTCCTTGATGTTTCTAGGATGGTTGATTTGCAATATACCATCATTCCTCTTTGGGTCTATCTTTATCCCTTCTTCTGATATGATGTGTCCAAGTAGTTTTCCTTCTTGGATACCAAACATTGTTTTCTTTGGATTTAAAAATAACCCATATTTTCTGCATTTTTCAAAGACTTTTCTCAAGTGTTCTAGGTGTTCATCTGTTTTGGAAAAAACAATGATGTCATCAAGGTAAATAATGATGAAAAGGCCTAATTCTTCTGAGAATGAAATATCCATGGCTCTCTGAAATGTAGCACCATCATTCATTAAACCAAAGGGAATTTTTACATACATGAAAGTACCCCAAGGTGTGGTAAAGGTTGTTTTGATTTGATCATTAGGATGTACTAATATCTGGTTGTAACCTTAGAAGCCATCTAGCAAAGAAATTCTTTTAGAACCAACTACCCTTTTTAAAATGTGATCCATCTTGGGTAAAGGGTAGTTGTCTTTTAATGAGGCTTTGTTTAAGTTCCTAAAATCAATACAAAGCCTAATGTCTCGTGTTTTCTTCCTAAATGACACAAGATTAGACACCCACTCTGAGTATCTAATAGGGACAATAATTCCAGCTTCATACATTTTCTTAATTTCTTTCTCAACTAGGGGTAATTGAACAGAGTTAATTTTGCGCAATTTTTGTTTGAAAGGATTCTGGTTTTCCTTAAGGGGTATCTTATGCTGAATTATCTTTGTGTCATATGATTTTAGATCTTTATAACTCCATGAAAATACATTAGAAAATTCCTTAAAGAGCTCAATGTATTTCAGTTTGATGTGTGCTTGCAATGTTTTAGACAGTTTGATCATTTTTGGTTCTTGTTTACTGCCTATGTTACATTCTTCTACTTCAGTTTCAACAGGTTCCAGTTTTGGTTTTTTGGAAACATCATTGAAATCAAACAATTCTTCTAATGGGACCAGTCCTTTTGGCAAGCTTTGAGTGTTAGATTGTAGCATTTCTATGTCTTTTTTTCTAAATCTGAACTAATTGCTTTTGTATGTTCAAGTTTTTTAGATAACATATTTATCTCAGCAATCTCTGGACACTTTACTTCTTTATCAAGTAGATTTTCTTCAATAGGACAGTCTTGGTCATACTCTGAATCTTAACTTGGTAGCTCAAATTCATTTCTGGACTGCAGGAAGTCTTCTATTTGTTTATCTCCCTCAAAAACCTGCCAGTATTTTTTATTATCTAGGACAGCTGGTCTAAATTTGACTAGGGTGGTGCATTGCTTGGTTTCATAAGGTGTTAGACAAGTTCTAACAGCAAAGGCTAAACCATTGGCAAGGACATTTTGGTTTCTTGGGACAAAGATAAGATGGAATTCATCAAATTTTTTTAATAATTCCATGACATCATTTATATAGGCTCTAAGTCTGGGGTGTTTGGCACTATATTCCCCATTCACTTGCCTGATAATCAACTTTGAATCCTCGTTAACTTTTATCCTTTTGGCCCCTAATTTCTTCAATAAGTGTAGGCTAAAAGGAGGGCTTCGTACTCAGCTATGTTATTTTTACATTGAAAATTTAACCTGTAGGAATGCCCTTCAGCATGATTGTTTTCAGTGTTGTGTATCCATATGCCTGCTCCTGCATCATTTCTAGTGCAAGACCCATCAAAGTTCATACTCCAAAGAGGACTAGTTTTAGATTTACTAGTTTGACTACTACCCTCTTTATCTTGTGTGCTTTTAGATTGCTCTTGTAAATTAGCACTATCTTGAGTTTGGTTTAGTTCCTCATGTTCTTAATTATGTTGAGGATTCTTCTCTTGACTCCCAAGGTTGACAACCAATGGATGATTATTTTGTAGCTCTGGACCTGTGATTTGTTTGCTATAATTTTCTGTTTTGGCAAATTGTCTTGATGCTTTTGTCTTGTCTTCCTCCCTTTCTATGTCTGCCACTATGTTACAATGAGGAGTGGCCATTAAGTCAGCTAAGGTTTCTTTCTCATTAAATGTTTCATGATTGAAGAGAATAAATGAGTCAAGGCCTGTATGCACAGAATAAAGAGGAGGGTTTTCCGGTCTCTCTTGGCTACTGACCATGTATTGCATGTGAGATTCCCTATAAATTCTTCTAGTTTGATTAAAAATTGGGATAGTAGCATATGTCATATCCATTTGAATTGTTCCTTGTAAATTATCTCCCCATGAGCTTGATAATAGCATACCATATTTGGGGGGTACATCAGCCACTACAATATCCATCACTAAACACTTGGCTGGAATTTGAGCTAAGTTTACACAAAGGTCTTTGATCAAACCTAAAAATTTCACTCTACTGGATTCAAAGGAGTATAGATCTTTGTAAGGTCTGGTTATTTCAAGGCCTATACTCTCCATTACTGCTTTGGGCATTAAGTTGTGAGAGTCCCCTAAGTCATGCATAGCATTGTGTAAAATTTTGTCATGAATTTTCAAACTAACATAAAATGGAGGAACTAGCCCTTCTTGGTATCTTCCCTCAATCTTAGGACCAAACAAGAGCTCTAGTTGGTCATCATTGAGGTTAACAATGTCATTATTTTATGCTATGTTGAAGGCTTTCAAATTTTGTGATCTATAGACATCTTGGGTGACTAATTTAGTGAGGGGAACAGAGATTTTAATCTTGGCAATTTCCTGTTCCAAACTAAAAGGCAGCTGATTTTTTACAATGTTTGTTTTAGCCTTGTTAATCACCACTTTATCAGCAAAATCAGTTTGTTGATTTCCTCTATTTACATTGGTCAAAATTTTGTTAATAGGAGCACTAGCTGAAGTACTAACGCTGCTAAGATCTGCACTCTGTTTTTCATTAAGTTGAGTGCCTTTCTCTTTGTTTTGATCAGAATTTACAGCCACTATTTTGTCCTTTTGTTTAATGTTTTTGGGTTTGCTCACAGGGTTGTTCTTTGTATAATTTTCAGAGGTTTTTTTCTTGGGAGTTTCCTGATTCTTTTTACTCCTAAGGTCATATTCTTTTGGGGTCTTTATGATGAAATTTTCCAGCTCTTGATAATAATGTTCATCCTCTGTTATTTTATCATCATAGGGTGTGTATAGACCTTGTTTTATATTAATAGGAACATCAAAGTGGTCACTACCTACTCCCAACATGTTTATATCATCTTCCTCTGTTTGTTCAATTGTTTCTTCCACCTTACTTACATATTTTTCTTGATAAGGAGGTTTGATCTGTTGATCATCCTCTCTTTGTCTGTTCTAAGGTTGATTTCTTCTAAAGTTTTGATTTTGATTTTGAGATTGATTTATATTTTGGGGAGCTGATTGGTTTTCTCTAGCTTGTGCTTTCTCAAGTATGCTCTTCTTTTTCTTTTCCATTTTTGAGCTAGATGAGGAGGGTGCAGATTCCTCCCTAAATGATACTTTCTTTTCATTCCTCATCCTAGCTCTTTTCTCAATAATATTTACTTCCACAGCTAGGGCTCCCTTCTGCATATCTTCCAAGGTTAAGGGATATCTTTCTCTTAGCTGATATGCCATTTCAGGATCAAATCCTTCAAGAAATTTGACCAAGGCTGAACCTTATGGAGGTTTAAAGTCTAGGGGTAGTGCATTATAAACATTATTGAATCTAGTGCAATAATTTTGAACACTTTCCCCAGTGTTTCTTTTGAGGTTGTTGTAGTTTGAAATTATTTGGAGACGTTTTTTTCTAACTTCCCACTTGTTTAGAAATAACTGATGGAAGGCTTGGAGGTCATTAATACTATTAGGGGTTAATATTTTGAACCATTTTCTTGCTTCTCCCCATAGAATTTGAGCAAATAATCTGAGTTTGACAGTTTCATCATTTATCTAATTTCTATCAAAATAGTCATTCATCTTGTCCACATGTTGTGAAGCAGTAGTAGCACCACTAGCATCATATAATGGTATCTTGGACTGATAGTCCTATGGCAGATTGACTAGAGGTAAAGGGAGGACTAGGGGAGCATACCAAGTTGCCATGATAGGAGGTTGTGGAAAAAGTGGGGGGTTTACAGGTGGAGGATTTAAGATAGGAAGGGATTGGTGGAATGGTGTAGTTTGAACAGTGGGTGTATGGATAACAGAAGTGGATGGACCAGCAAGAGATTCTTGAGCAGATCTAGGATGAGAGAAACCAAATTATGAAGGAAATGCAAATGAGAGAACATCTCTGCTA
Organism: Pinus albicaulis; assembly: GCA_034641835.2. Lineage (NCBI taxonomy): Eukaryota > Viridiplantae > Streptophyta > Pinopsida > Pinales > Pinaceae > Pinus > Pinus albicaulis. The sequence goes on from CM076576.1 coordinate 36,533,832, forward strand.
CCAGGATGTTCACCTCTATCTTGGGATGAAGTTGGAGACTCAAAATCTATCTAATATATATCCTCAAGTGACCTAGTTCTGAATGGGTTTCTTAAGTCAACTTGTGAATCTTGTAGAGCTGCAAGGTTTTCAGGAATATAATTAGCTCTATGGAGTGATATAACAATAGTTGAAGCTTGAGCCTTAGGAGACTTCCTAAGTATGCTTTCAGGATTATCAACTATCTCAGGAGGGTTTGGGTCAAGGTAGGCTCTAGTATGAACTCTTCTAGAAGCCACTATGTTATGTTTTCAGACCCAATAATAAGAAAATTTTTAACCAAATATGACAATCTTTAATAGGTTAACTGATATTTTAGCAAGAAAAATGTAATCCTCAAAGTCTTCCGGTACTGTGTTTAAATGATATTATGATAAAGGGTTTCCCAATGGAGTCTTTGGAAAACCAAGGAAAATCAGCAAGCCTACTGATGTTCAGTGGAGTGACCAGGTGGAAATGTTTAGCTCTTTTGACGGTAAAATGTTTTATGGTCCACCACAAAATACCAATCTAAAATGTTTTTGGGTTTTCTGAGTCTTTTCAATCTTATAGGTTAAGAGAGTGTCCTAAATCTGTTTCACCACTTAGCTATGGTGATGAGACAAACAGAGTTTACTCTTATGGCTTAGCTAGTTGATTCCTTCAAGGTTTGATAAGGCTCTATGATACTCCTAAGGGTTACTTAGTTTGTCACTGATTCAAATAAGTCCTATCATGATCACCATTTTCTTTGGTAGTGCTTGAAAAGAGCTACCTATACTGCACTGAAAAATGAGTGTTTTGTTTTAAGGATTTTACTCAGATATTCCCCAGTATGGTCACCAGAAATGTTGGGCCCCTGTAATTTAGTAGAGTGGCAAGACTAAATGTTGTAGAGACTACATCAAAAATCACTTTGGGATTCTAGGATCTATCCCTCTTGAATCTATAGAGGGATCTCTCTATAAGTGAAAATATTGATTTATCTTTTAAGGTTTTAGTATGATATTAGGCTAGTTATTAAGAACAAGGGTTTTTTGCTTGTTTGGTTGGTCAGGTATGATCTTTAATTGGATGGAATATCACAAAATGAAAGAGTTTCAAAGGGTTAAGATGAAAGTATATTGAGAAATGTTCAGCAGATAGGATAAGTGTGAAGCAGCTTTAATCCATTGGGCAATGGAGTCACAAAAGGGTTTAATTGTACAACAAGATCCTTATTTCAAGAGTGGTCCAAGGGGAAAGTCATCTATATCAAAAGATCCTTTAGATTAATTGATGAAGTGGAACATTAAAAGTGTTGAGAACGTGGAAAAATCCAATAATTTCAACAAGGATTTATCAACTTTCCATACAAGAAAATCCTTTTTAAGCAACTGTTTGAAACCAACCAAAGGACAGGGCTAACCATAGACTTCTTTGGACAAGCTTGTATTAAAGCTAACTTATCATACAACAATCCAGTAATCTCACTAGACTACTTTCAGAAGGGATGAAAACAGATAAGAAAACAAAGTGCAACTTAAGATCAGGTCAGATGTCATTAAAATCCAGGCCTGCTTTCAGCATACTCTTAGGGAAACTTTCAAACAACCTTTGGAGAAAGAACTAGAAAACAAGGCAAACCATAAACTTTTCTAGTTTAACCCTACTTAGCATGTAATGAAAATATCATTCAAAAACTTCCTTTCAAGTTTTTCACATCAAGACATGGACTAACCAACATTCCTTGATAATTTTTATACTTAATTTAAGTCATTCTCAAATATCACAATTAGCAGAAAACATATAGATAAAGCTTATCAGTGAGAGTAGGGTACTTTAGAAGTAAATCCTAGCTCTATGCTTGTTGTTCTTTATCAGATAAAAGTGAACAAAATGGCATAAATGAAAGGAAAAAAATAACAGTAAGAGGTACTTCACCAATGATATAGATCAGGATCCCAAGAATCAGCTTCTATATTGATTGTCAATCTAGTTACAAACTACATGTCCAATGCTTTATCACAACTTCATCTTCTCTTCTCAGCCTAACTTCTTCAATAACTTAACAGAGCTTCAGAACTTATTTACATTCAAAAATGATTTGATACAGCAACTATTACATCAAAGTCCAACAACCAACCCTTAACAATGTGCTCCTCAAGGAGATTTTATAAGGAAATGAGGAGGTGGAAGAGTTTCTAGGGTTTAGTATCATTAATTCTATACTAAATGCAATTCCTAGCCTTGAAAACCATGCAAGGCATAAGGCAGGAATGAATTGAATTACAAATCTGTTTCATTTATTCCATTTCTATTTTTTAGACTTAGTGGACAAAAATATTGACTTTAAGGCTCTTTTTATCTCTTACAATAACTTTACTGACAGTTTAAAATTTATTCTTTTGTTTGAAATAACTGTTCAGTTGTCTTTATTCTTAATGTTACTGACTAAGCTTTAATCTGTGTATTCCTTTGAGGCAGAAGGGTTATAGGTGTCAATTTGGTAGCTGGGGGATTCAATTAGCCCCTTCGATGTGGCTTCTGAGGTGTCCTTCGTTTTTTCTATCTTCTTTCACTTAAACATTGATTTACCTTTAAACATTGTGTTTATGCCCGATTTCAAGCTTTGAGACTTTATCTTTAATCATCCTCGAACTACTGACTGTGTCTATCTTCTTTATTTGTGGATTAGGCCTTTGATTCTTGAGTCTGTGCCTTAATCCTTTTAAACTCTTATCAAAATCTTTAATTCTTCGGATTATGCCTTCATCCTGTGTCTTCAACGCTGATACTCTTCAATTAATTGATGTCCACTGTGTTTTTTGTTTGCAGGTGTGCAGAGGTTTTGTATAGATGAAGATTTTTGTTTTAATGAATCGATGATCATGATTCATCGATTGAGATTGTGAAATCAAAAACTCCTTAGATCCCTTTCTGTACTGAAGGTTCAGAATCATCATTCGTGGCCTTCGCATTATTTTCAAAACTGTGGGAAAACCCCATATAACCTGCACAAAACAAATGAAAATTATATAAATCCTGCGGAGATAGGTTTAAAAATGCTTTGGAGGTTTGGGCGCGACAGTGAACAGGACTCATTGGATTAGGACAATCAACGGTCGAGATCTTTCGATGGATACATTCAGGAAATTAGATGAATGGTAGATGAATGAAAACGCGATATAATGTGGCTCGTTCGATCTGAGAGATCAACGGCTAGGAAAAAATACGAAAGGCAACGTTGTAGAGGGTGGCGGTTTGGCGGAAAACCGGGAATGGTTTTCGCGGGGCGAAATGGGGGGGAGGTGGTATTGCCCGAAAAAATGTGATTCCATACATTGCTTGACACCTATCCCTTTCAATACTGCCTATTTCACGTGGAAGTAGCGCACTGCGGGGAGGTCCAAAAAATTATGTGAAATCGATTGTCATCCATCGGATTGGAGGCTCCAGATCCAACGGCGAGGGTTGAGCGCAATGGATGAAGAGCTGCGCGGACAGAAGAAGTAGTGGGCCCGGTGATGACGCTTGGTCTTGTCGTGTAGTGGAAAAATTTATTTGGTGGAGCGATTTATCAAATGGAAAGTTTAGACTATCGGGTTAAATCCCAATCGTAGGATCTTAAGAAAGAACGGTCAAGATTAAAGGAAGGAGTGGATAATTTTGAAAGGAGAAAAGGGACTAGGAAGGTGATCGGGCGGAAGGATGGGGCCCGATTTCCGTTGATCTGTAGATATCAACGGTCTTAAATTGTTTAAAAATTTATATGTCGGGAATGTGATATAGAAGGAAAAAAGGGGCTTGGAAGAGGGTTTAAGTCTTTTAGTGCCCGACTGCGGAGCTTTAGGATGCATGGAGGAAAGGGCTTGAGATAATAATCCCTCAGGGGCTTAATGCCTTTGTAATGCAAAGGGTGTTATTTAGGCCTAAAACGGGAATTTTAAAGCTAGAAGAGGGTTCTGATAGATGAAATAAGGGAAATTAAAACCAAATAAAGGGGAGATATAAGGTATTAATGGGGGTTTTGATGATTTAGAAACCAAATGAAGGTATTTTGAGAGATTTTATGGAAGGTAAAAATGGGTGAAAATGGAATTATTTATAAGTGAAAGGAGGAGTGATATGATGGAGAATGGAGTTTTTATGAGCAGTTTTCTCTTGGTGAACATCAGGTACTTTAAGATTAATAGTGAAACAGTAGTGAAGATTAACTCAAAGGGTAAATATCATCATAAGACTTCAATAACTCACAATTTGGACATGAATTGTTTCTTGAAGGCTAAAAAAGATTTAGCCACCAGTTGATATGAAAAAAATTTATAGGTGGCTAACAAGACCCACCCATGCAGAATAATGCACATGTGAACTTTGTGCAAACTTCCAAAAACCAACCACACCAACCATATAACCAGAAGAATTATCCTCCTAACACGGTTAATAAAAATGGAAAAAGCAAGCCTAAAGGAAATCCTGTACAGGGGGGCAACAACCATCAACGCCCTCCACAATCTAAGGCTAGAGGAAACTCCAACCAAAATCAAAACCAAGAGCCAAGAAATTCCCAGAGGCATAAAAAAATACCACCTCTTTGAACAAACCACTCTTGTTCGATCTGTGGTGAGTACGCCCATTACACTCACCACTATCCTGACCTCCCTGAGTTGAAGAAGCTGCAGAGTAACCGTGGACAAGGGGGATCCACCCAGCAGCTAGCAGTCATGCAGGAACCTTTCCCCCATGAAGGGACAGATAGCATGCAGCAAAAAACTCCTGACGACTGAAAGAACAGCCACGAAATCTTCATGACTAGCGAAGAAATGTTTTTTCAAACACGGAATCAAAATTATGACACCCCACTAGACACCAATACATCAGGAGCTAGTACTAGTGTGCCAACAGCACCTTTGACCATATCAAAGATGCCTATTGAACCTTTGCCAAAAATGGCTAAGGGACCAACTAGGCGAGTAGGAAACTATTCCAAAGTAGCCCATAACTATAGCGTTGTGGATGATCTAGCTCAATCTCCCACTACTATGTCAGCTTTTTAAGTATTATAGTAATGCCCAAAGCAACGAAAAGCCTTTCTTTCAGCGTTAGGCACTATCGACCCTACCGATACACGCCTAATGGATTTTGATTTAGAGAAATCCACCCCTAGGTTTCTTTCAATGGTCACCTTCCAGATACCAGTATCGGTCCAAAACTTTATCATTCACTGATGTTTCATTCACGAGGTTGCATCCACATAAATCATGTCAAAGAGCGTTTGGCAGAAGTTAGGGTCTCCCGAGCTAAAGCCATCAGACATCATGCTTAGAGCATACGATGGTCGCCCTTCAACTCCCATCGGTTTCTACCAAAACGTCTCAGTCTGCTTAGCTGGAAAGATGGTCCTTATAGACATTGAAGTCTTGAACACCCACTTGGACTATAATATACTCCTTGGTCGGAGTTATATGTATGCCTTGTCATCTATTGCCTCCTCTGTCTTCCAAACTATGATGTTCCCCCATGAGGATAACATCATTATTGTCAACCAATTGACAAATAGAGAAAAGCAGCCCCTAAAAAATACCTATTTCATTCTACCCTACATAGATACATCCGCAGATGCGCTTTCACGGTACCAAGAATATGGCCCCGACCAGTTCAAACCATCGGCCATCGTAGGATAATTCCTAGGAGATCCCTCTATTATACCTGAGTCATCACCTGATGTCACAGGGGCTCTGGTGTGTATGATGTCCACATCAAGTGCCGAAGCTAGTCAGGACACGGACACAAGCAGTAATGACACTGATTCCTCGGCCACGGTAGCCTCTCTAGCCTACGTTGCTTTCCAAACCCCTTTCCTCTACCCCCCAACTAGTTTCGTATCTCAACAGGATTTGGAAACAGTGGTGTTACCAAACATATATTTTTAAATACCATTTTGGCACCTCATTCCCCCTACTAGGACAGGAGCCACACACATCATTGCCACTGGGTTAAAGCCCCTCAGTCACAAGGAGGCCCCACCCATTTAGGAAACTATCAAAAACATCCCTGCGAAGGAAAATCCCATTGAAAAACCAATAATTTAGGCTAAGAAAACCGAGAGAGGTGTTATTTCCCAAATCTACCTTAGGCTGAAATAAGGCAGAAAAAGGACAACACCAAACCACGCTCAGTCTGGTAGCTAGCCCTACCAAAACATGAGAGGGCTCTCTCCGGGTCAATCTCAGGAAAAACGTATCAATAGGGCTTGAGATGACTGAAATGAGTGCTAATTTTAGGCAAGGTATATGAATCAAGGAGTTTGGAATGATTTTTAGGGTTTTTTGTTGGAAGAAAGGGAAAGGCAATTTTTGGGCTTGGGGATAAGGCTAATTTCTTGCAGAGTTCAAGTTGGGGCAGGGTAAGCAATGGATTTGATGTCTTAGATCAGATGAATGGATTGAAAAGACTGCTGAGGAGCTGAAGAGGTCAAGAGAGTGCAAGGATCCTCTTCAAACTGACGAAAAACATAAAAAACTAAACAAAATTCTAAGGCAGAGCATCAGCAAATCAATGAATTCTACCTCAGTTACTCATTTGTTTAATTCAGAAGCAAAGAGAAGGGAAATGGCATACATATAAAATTAATGAAACTTACAATAACATGGAGAGAAACATCATCAAAACTCAGAAGCCACAAGGATCCCAACAAGTGCTGCAAAACTCTGGTCTATCCTTTGCCAAAAACTGAAAATGGATATACAATGAGGTGCCAAACTTTTCCCAAGAGTCCAACCTCTGAAAATGATTGAGAAAATACATCATATATACCATCCTAACCCCTTCCCATGCCTCTAGGGGTCGAGCTCATCCTTCTAGGAGCTATTTCAACCAATTCTAAACAAGGAACTGACATCTAAGCACTCAAACAACTTGCCTCTATATGGTAGGAAACTGATTCATTAATTTAATTTTCACTTTTTAGTGAATGAATCCTATAGAAAAAGTAAAAATGTGTCAAATTTACATCATGTTCATCAAATTACATCATGGTAGATCAATCATCACATGAAAAAGTAAAACTAGTGAAAACTGGGCGAATTTCTGAGTTGAAGAGTGAAAATGAGGCGAAATTTTTCTATACGCCGCGCTCAAAAACTCAATGTTTCGAGCCAATTTGAGCCTGTTTTTGAGGAACTTCCTGAAGTCAACATTGAGCTCATGATAGCTCGTTGGAAAGCCCTGAATGTATACTTTCCAACCCAAGTGGAATTTCTCAATTTGGATGTCATTCACCCCTCCAAAAATTCAATCTCACAACACTACTTCCTGCAGGTGCAAAAGGTGGCAGAAAGGTGATTTTTGGGGTGTTTTTGGCCCTTAAGGCAGCCCAGAACTTGATGAAATGCTTCGGCCATTCCTGAACATGCATAATTTATCATAAAAAATCTAAAAATATCAAATTTTCCTCCAAAAGATGTCCCAATAATAAGCGTGCGTCGGGTGGCGTGACGCGTCGGGCAGAAAAACCTGTTTTGCAACCAAAATTTTCAAGAATGACAAAATTTACTCCAAATTTGCTGAAATTCTGAGTGAAGGTCTCCCATCATGTCTCATGCTCAGCCAAGGAAGCTTCGGCCAAGATTCGGAGTGGATCAGACCTTTTCCGCCTCCTCAGTGTCCTCCTGGTGCATGCAGTTCAGTGGCGGAATCACTGTCTCGGTTGTATGATGTGTCGGTGTCCGTCTCCATAATGTTGCAAATGTATGCCAAGTGTATGTTTAGCTTGTTGAAAATGAGAAATGAGAACTTGGTTGTTTTTGTCTCCAATTGCCAAAATATGTGCCAAAGTCAAATGAGGGACTGTGGGAAACATGGAACAATGGGAAAAGTGGATTGTGGAGTTTTTCAAGTGAGTTTTGAAATGTGTTAACAGTCACTTGACTGTGTTGAGGGATTTGGGGAATCTAGGAATATTTTCAAATGATATGGGAAAGGGAGAGTAATAGGGAATGGTAGGGTTTAGGGATAGAAACATAGGACTTTTAGAAATAATTGATTTGGGATGTAGAGGAACAGGGGATTAATAGGGATGATGGGTTTAAGGTGACGGAAGGAATCAACAAGGTGAAGGGGAAAATTAGTCTTTGGCACCAAAACAACAAAACACAACCCTAAGGAGCAGCTTTAATAAGAGGATAGGGTTTGTAGTTTAGCATTCAAGTTCTTCAACCAATCTTTGAAACCACACCCAAAACTGATCAATGGAAAATTACAAGACAATTTAACTTACTTGGAGCAGAGGAGCCAAGAAATTTTGGATTTCGTTGAAGGCAATGAGAAAACTGGAGTATCAGCCCAATGCGTCGCGCGCCAACCCAATGCGTCGCGCCATAAATAGTGCATTTTTCAGGAGACTTTTGGAGGCCTTCCAGGTGTCCAAATTTAGCACATGATAGCTCGTTGGAAATATATTTGAGTCTAATTTCCAACCCAAGTGGAATGTTTCAATTTGGAGTTCATTTTCCTTGTCAAAAATCAAATCTCCCAAGACTGGTCAAAATGTGAAAAATGAGGCTGCCTCAATGCAGAGTGCTGTTGCAGTCAACGTTTGAAGGTCTTCCTCAACTCCAAATTGACCTTATGATAGATCATTGGAAATATATTTTTTTCTAGTTATCATTTGATCTATCAAGGAATTCATTTGACCAACCAAGCTAGGAGAAATCTTGATTTCCCAAGGTCACTTCAGAGGTGCATTCAATTCTCCTGAGGCAACGGTATTTTTGACATTGCTCTAAAACCATGACACCTGTGTAAAAAGTGAAGGATTTTTTTCTTCCTTGGCCTATTTTGGACAAAAACCTCTCTCAGTTTTCCAAAATCCATCTTTTATTGCTCAGAAACATCATTTGAGTGAAATCTATCCCGATGTGTGGAACAAGGGATTTTGTTGAAATGAAGCGAAATGAAGGGGATAAGGGGCTTCTAAATTCTTGGGAAAATTTTGGGAATTAGGGAGGGATGTTAGGAAGTAGGGGAAAGTGGAATTTCAAAGATTGAGTTAGGGTAAGGGGTCCAAAAGGGCAAAACACAGGCCTAGCCTAGAAAATTTCCAAGTTGTAGCAAGAAACTAGGGTTTGTGCAAAAATGAGGAATTTGGGGGATATCAATGATGGGAAGTGTTTAATAATGTACATTAAGGATAGGGGAAGGTGTTTGAACATCAGGATACAAGTTTTTCTAATGATTTGACCATCCAAGAGAAATTACCTCCAAAACCCTAGGAGAGGGAAATGAACCTTACCTAAGCACAACTGAAGCATGAACAAGGTGTAAAATGACCCATTGGAACCTGGCATGATGATGAAAACCCTCTGAATGATGGTACACTCAGCTGAATGGTGACATGGACCGACATTTGGACAACTTTGACAAGAGTAAAAGCAAACCCTAGACCTAATGCCTAGTGACCAAATTTTGCTTGAAGGCTCACTGAAATGAAAAAATTTGACCTTGACATCTTAAAATCACTTTGTAAGAGCATGTTTGATCACTGGATGAAAGCTGCAAAGGCTGACACTAACATTGGCTCCAATGGGGATGGTAGCACCTTGGAGGTGCCAAGAACTACAGATCTTTGGAAAGCAGACAGTGCCTTCATCCATTGGGCAATGGAGTCAAAAACTCAAGCTGAAATGCATGACTGAAAACTGATGACTTGACGACACAAATTGACTCTCACTCAACTAAAAACTGACTTGATACTTAAACACAACTGACAAACTCGAAAAGATTCTCAAAGTAGAGCTTATTCAATACAACCTACTCTAACAGTTTCATTCATCACCTGATCAAGTGAAATGAAACAACCAATGCAACCATGTAAGTATTGCAGCTGCTGTTTGGATTCTCCGCAAGTGCTCGTTTATGAACAACAAGAGAGAACTACTAAAATGCAACTCCCATGAAAACTTGTGAACAGATCCGTTGAATACTATGGATTCTCTATCCGCCTCCAAAAACACTGCATAAGGATCTTGAAATTCATGCTGCATAAGGATCTCAAAATGCACACTAGGACTTAGCTCATCCAATGGATTACTTCTCTTCTCCTCATACCATGAATGCAAACTTTTATATGAGCTTTGTGATGAGCTTTGTGACGAGACTCCTGCTAAAAATGACAAAGAGACTGGCTGTCGGATCAAGTCTATATCAGCACACGTTTCAACCTTACATAAAGTCAATGGAGAAAGAATTTGACTGCAAACATCATCCAACACATCAGAAATAGGATCGTAAAAAACTTGAGAAGACTGCTGTGATGTATCCATTGAAACTGTCTGACATCCTACTGGTTGTTCATCTTTTTCTTGAGAGATATTATGAAGATTCTGCTTTATAAACTGAAATGCTTCGAAACAAAAGGGTACAGAATCCTCTTGCATCATTAAATCATGCATCTCATCTTCCACGCCTTCATCTATAATCTGACCTTCAATTTCATTTGGTGGCTGCAAATCTGATCCTACAGGCTGCTCAAGAATTTCGTTATCTATCTCATCCTCAACATTAACACTGAGAGATTGCTGATTTCTCACAAGCTGCTCATTTGAAGATTTACTATGCAATTTACCCTTCAAAAACTGGAATGATTCAAAACAAAATGGTACGGAGTCACCTTGCATCATTTGATCATATGTACCAGCTTCCATGTCCTCATCTGCAACTTGACAATCAATGGCTTTCGGGTGCTGCAAATTTGAATATGGGAAGGCTTGAACAAAGTTTTCATTGCGCTCAAGATGGTCCAGATCAAGGCTTGTTGGCAGTTGATTTTTGATTGCATGGAAGTTATCTCTCATGAACTGAAATGAGTCAAAACAAAAAGACAAAGATCCTTCACTTACTTCAAAATTTGCTACACTTTCCTCATCATTGTCATAGCTGATATGCATCGGTTGATCACTGTACTCGAGCTGCTGAAAGTGAACTTCCTCCTTGCACAAACTAGCTGTTGATTTGTCTGCAAGATTAGCTTCTGTTTGGAGAACATAATCATCATCATACTGATCAAACTGAGGCAAATCATCAGTATAAAGTTCATCATCAAGCATACATATCATATCAACAGCTCTCTCTTCTTCAAAATGATCTATAAAACAATCACCATGACAACTGGGATAAGAAACAAAATGTTTTGGATCAGCAACTTTTTTTTCTTCAATCAGCGAGCCATGGGCTTGAACATTATACTCATTCTTTGTGGTGTTCTTTTGCATCATCACTTCCACTGCACTTACCAACATGTCAAGCTTTACCTCTAGAGATGTTGATTTCTCCGGATCTACGTTTTTCATCTCTTCTTCCTTCAACCTTGCCCTTCGGATCAGCAAATGAGCCTCTACATTCACTGCACTATTCTGCATCCCATGAAGTGTTGCAAGATTCCTTTCTCTCAACTGAAACTCCATTTCTGGATCAAAGGCACCCGGGTAGTGCAAGAGAGCAGATCTAGGAGAAGGTCTTATATCAGTTGGCATCGAAAAATATACTTGGTTAAATCTGGCAGAAAACTGTTGTACTGTCTCCCCTGGCAGTCTTTTCAGCTGGTTATACTCTTCTATAATAAGGAAAGGATTCTGTCTGATCACCCACCTGTCGAGGAAAAATTCGATGAACTGCTGGAAATCTGAGATGCTCGCATCAGGCAAGGTTTTGAACCAACTCTTGACTTTGGCTTGCAAAGAAAGAGCAAAAAGCCTAATACTAACATCCTCTTCATCAACTTCAAAAAGGTCTAGAAAAGTCTCAACATTCTGCACATGTTGCTCAACGTTGACATTGCTACATTCACCGTCAAATCTTGCTAGATATAGGTCATAATGTTTAGGGAAAGCATGAAGAACAGAAGGTAAAACAAGAGGTTTATACCTATCTGGGACTATATAAGGTATAGGAGTATATACAAGAGCTACGGGATCAGTTTTGTTTTCTTCAGGCTCATCACTCTGAAGAGAGTCATCATAAGATGTGGGAAAATTAAGGAGGCCAGGATCAAAGGGAAACTCAGTATTTACACTCTTTGAATAGGTGGAGTGAAGATTTTGATCACCTTTCTCATACAACAAATTCTGAAAAACTTTCAGGATGGTTTCAAGAACAGCAAAGAAGTAATTTACAAGAAAGCAGACTATATCCTGAATACCATTCCACTTTGGATACCTGAACTTTGTGTAAGATCCTTCCATTTTCGCAGAGAAAGAGTTAGTCCTCCAGTGGAGTCTCTACATTGAGTTGGAGTCACCAGGTGAATGATTTCAGCCTTCTTATGTCTGATCGTTGTCCACCATCAACCATCAGATCTAAACTTGATATATGTACTAGGGCAAGAAAATCCACAAGTCAAATGTCACGTTCACAAGCTAGACCGGAGATTGACTGAAGCAGCGTTTATCTACTTTCGCTAATGCAAAGCAAGAGCGTTTCGAAGGCTTCCTGGCATAACTTCAGGCTCCATTTGTAGCTTATAAAATAATTAACACCAACAAGCAAACCATTTTCTCCCCAGTATGGTCTCCACTACGTTATTTCCCAAATCTACCTTAGGCTGAAATAAGGCAAAAAAAGGACAACACCAAACCCATGCTCGGTCGGTAGCTAGCCCCTGCCGGAACGGGGGGAAGAACTCTACGGGTCAATCCTGTGAAAAATGGTATCAATAGGGCTTGAGATGACTGAAATGAGTGCTAATTTTAGGCTAGGTATATGAATCGAGGAGTTTGGAATGATTTTTAGGGTTTTTTGTTGGAAGAAAGGGAAAGGCAATTTTTGGGCTTGGGGATAAGGCTAATTTCTTGCAGAGTTCAAGTTGGGGCAGGGTAAGCAATGGATTTGATGTCTTAGATCAGATGAATGGATTGAAAAGACTGCTGAGGAGCTGAAGAGGTCAAGAGAGTGCAAGGATCCTCTTCAAACTGACGAAAAACATAAAAAACTAAACAAAATTCTAAGGCAGAGCATCAGCAAATCAATGAATTCTACCTCAGTTACTCATTTGTTTAATTCAGAAGCAAAGAGAAGGGAAATGGCATACATATAAAATTAATGAAACTTACAATAACATGGAGAGAAACATCATCAAAACTCAGAAGCCACAAGGATCCCAACAAGTGCTGCAAAACTCTGGTCTATCCTTTGCCAAAAACTGAAAATGGATATACAATGAGGTGCCAAACTTTTCCCAAGAGTCCAACCTCTGAAAATGATTGAGAAAATACATCATATATACCATCCTAACCCCTTCCCATGCCTCTAGGGGTCGAGCTCATCCTTCTAGGAGCTATTTCAACCAATTCTAAACAAGGAACTGACATCTAAGCACTCAAACAACTTGCCTCTATATGGTAGGAAACTGATTCATTAATTTAATTTTCACTTTTTAGTGAATGAATCCTATAGAAAAAGTAAAAATGTGTCAAATTTACATCATGTTCATCAAATTACATCATGGTAGATCAATCATCACATGAAAAAGTAAAACTAGTGAAAACTGGGCGAATTTCTGAGTTGAAGAGTGAAAATGAGGCGAAATTTTTCTATACGCCGCGCTCAAAAACTCAATGTTTCGAGCCAATTTGAGCCTGTTTTTGAGGAACTTCCTGAAGTCAACATTGAGCTCATGATAGCTCGTTGGAAAGCCCTGAATGTATACTTTCCAACCCAAGTGGAATTTCTCAATTTGGATGTCATTCACCCCTCCAAAAATTCAATCTCACAACACTACTTCCTGCAGGTGCAAAAGGTGGCAGAAAGGTGATTTTTGGGGTGTTTTTGGCCCTTAAGGCAGCCCAGAACTTGATGAAATGCTTCGGCCATTCCTGAACATGCATAATTTATCATAAAAAATCTAAAAATATCAAATTTTCCTCCAAAAGATGTCCCAATAATAAGCGTGCGTCGGGTGGCGTGACGCGTCGGGCAGAAAAACCTGTTTTGCAACCAAAATTTTCAAAAATGACAAAATTTACTCCAAATTTTCTGAAATTCGGAGTGAAGGTCTCCCATCATGTCTCATGTTCAACCAAGGAAGCTTCGGCCAGGATTCGGAGTGGATCAAACCTTTTCCGCCTCCTCAGTGTCCTCCTGGTGCATGCAGTTCAGTGGCGGAATCACTGTCTCGGTTGTATGATGCGTCGGTGTCCGTCTCCATAATGTTGCAAATGTATGCCAAGTGTATGTTTAGCTTGTTGAAAATGAGAAATGAGAACTTGGTTGTTTTTGTCTCCAATTGCCAAAATATGTGCCAAAGTCAAATGAGGGACTGTGGGAAACATGGAACAATGGGAAAAGTGGATTGTGGAGTTTTTCAAGTGAGTTTTGAAATGTGTTAACAGTCACTTGACTGTGTTGAGGGATTTGGGGAATCTAGGAATATTTTCAAATGATATGGGAAAGGGAGAGTAATAGGGAATGGTAGGGTTTAGGGATAGAAACATAGGACTTTTAGAAATAATTGATTTGGGATGTAGAGGAACAGGGGATTAATAGGGATGATGGGTTTAAGGTGACGGAAGGAATCAACAAGGTGAAGGGGAAAATTAGTCTTTGGCACCAAAACAACAAAACACAACCCTAAGGAGCAGCTTTAATAAGAGGATAGGGTTTGTAGTTTAGCATTCAAGTTCTTCAACCAATCTTTGAAACCACACCCAAAACTGATCAATGGAAAATTACAAGACAATTTAACTTACTTGGAGCAGAGGAGCCAAGAAATTTTGGATTTCGTTGAAGGCAATGAGAAAACTGGAGTATCAGCCCAATGCGTCGCGCGCCAACCCAATGCGTCGCGCCATAAATAGTGCATTTTTCAGGAGACTTTTGGAGGCCTTCCAGGTGTCCAAATTTAGCACATGATAGCTCGTTGGAAATATATTTGAGTCTAATTTCCAACCCAAGTGGAATGTTTCAATTTGGAGTTCATTTTCCTTGTCAAAAATCAAATCTCCCAAGACTGGTCAAAATGTGAAAAATGAGGCTGCCTCAATGCAGAGTGCTGTTGCAGTCAACGTTTGAAGGTCTTCCTCAACTCCAAATTGACCTTATGATAGATCATTGGAAATATATTTTTTTCTAGTTATCATTTGATCTATCAAGGAATTCATTTGACCAACCAAGCTAGGAGAAATCTTGATTTCCCAAGGTCACTTCAGAGGTGCATTCAATTCTCCTGAGGCAACGGTATTTTTGACATTGCTCTAAAACCATGACACCTGTGTAAAAAGTGAAGGATTTTTTTCTTCCTTGGCCTATTTTGGACAAAAACCTCTCTCAGTTTTCCAAAATCCATCTTTTATTGCTCAGAAACATCATTTGAGTGAAATCTATCCCGATGTGTGGAACAAGGGATTTTGTTGAAATGAAGCGAAATGAAGGGGATAAGGGGCTTCTAAATTCTTGGGAAAATTTTGGGAATTAGGGAGGGATGTTAGGAAGTAGGGGAAAGTGGAATTTCAAAGATTGAGTTAGGGTAAGGGGTCCAAAAGGGCAAAACACAGGCCTAGCCTAGAAAATTTCCAAGTTGTAGCAAGAAACTAGGGTTTGTGCAAAAATGAGGAATTTGGGGGATATCAATGATGGGAAGTGTTTAATAATGTACATTAAGGATAGGGGAAGGTGTTTGAACATCAGGATACAAGTTTTTCTAATGATTTGACCATCCAAGAGAAATTACCTCCAAAACCCTAGGAGAGGGAAATGAACCTTACCTAAGCACAACTGAAGCATGAACAAGGTGTAAAATGACCCATTGGAACCTGGCATGATGATGAAAACCCTCTGAATGATGGTACACTCAGCTGAATGGTGACATGGACCGACATTTGGACAACTTTGACAAGAGTAAAAGCAAACCCTAGACCTAATGCCTAGTGACCAAATTTTGCTTGAAGGCTACTGAAATGACAAAATTTGACCTTGACATCTTAAAATCACTTTGTAAGAGCATGTTTGATCACTAGAGGAAAGCTGCAAAGGCTGACACTAACAAGAGGAAAGGGAGTGGAGACTCCCGCCACGCAACGGGAATCTCCAGGTTGTGCCATATGTGACGTAGCAGGACACCCTACCCACATCTTCCCAGAGATGGACGAATTAAGACCTCTCCTTAGCTCTGAGGCAGACATCGCAACTCTATGTTCCCGTAAAAAGGAACCTACCAACAAAATTGAAGGCAAATCATTGCGTACCAATCACGCATGCGCTATCTATAGCAATTATGGGCACTATACCCATCATTTCCCAGAAATATCGCGATATAGGGACGCCTTACATGCCATCGAGAAATACTATCAAGATGATCCCTCCACCCAGTCATCTGGAGATGAACCTCGCACTATCATGTATTTGCAGGAGGAATAACGGGCACCAGAAAGACTCCCAGTCATGCCCCCTCCTCGCATCGAGAGATGTATACTCTGCAATGAGCTCGATCATTTCATCATTGATTTCTGAGCTCTGGAAATGTTCTAGTGTGGTATCCAGTTCATATATTATATCGCAATAACATGGACATCCAATATTCATGTCAGATATGTTTAGACAATAACCCAATGTGTCATTGTCACTACATACCTAGATTCTGATTAGCACTTGCTATTTTGCGCTCAGCCATAGTCTGCCTCTCCCAAGAAGATGGCACAGACTTGGAATCCATAAACAGCTCGACAACCCAAGAAGATGTCACGAGCAGATCCATCCTCTTCCTGTCAGCTGAAAAGTGAACAATCGGGGAACCCTTAGTTTCCCCCAACCACTCTCTACAAAGAAGACCAACATGTGGTTACCACTTTCCCTGATTTAGTAGCGTTACGACGTTGGTACCCCACCATACCACAAACTGAGCATGATGGGACCCCCATATCTAGGCTATTTTCCCAGTATGTCAAGGCAATAATTGTGGACAGCATTGTACCCATATCCACAATTTCATCCTCTCATTGATATGATTCATACAATAGATAAGAAACAGGATGATCTTCTCAAACGATATAGAAAATACATCACCCCCAGGACAATAACCCCACACCCACATCGGCGTGATGGGAAAACTGGGATAGCGTACCAACCAAACATGACCCAGGCCCAACCTAGGATAACATGCGGACTATGCGGTCTGATTGACCACCGGGTCAATCATTCCAAACAACTGAAGCCCCTCGCAAATAGTTTTCGCACAGTCTCTTCTCTGCCACAAAAACTTCTCTCTAACCAAGAGAAAATAATATGTACTTATTACCAGATTTGTTCACACTTTCATCATACAATTAAATGTGAGCATCTCCCCAATATCATAGCGGCAAGAGTTTTGTTAAGTCTACACTCCCTAAAAGAGTTAGACACAACCAAGCCAACGACATGGAAATGGAAGCAGAAGACCTCATCTTCTACCACAGATCCTTTCCAGGCGTCCACATCTGGGACGATGAGTATTGTTGGTTCCCACACAATCTACTCAATTCATGCATTGGTACCATGCACCATCTGCATTGGCCAGAACCACGAACTAGAGGCATTCCCGTTAATGGAAACGTTCAGGAACCTCACCCTACACAATTTCCACCAACAGGAAATTGACCATCCTAGCAAGGAACCCAACCTTGTGCTTACGTAAACTCCCATCACGGAGATTCTTCCCCCACCAGACACCGACGACATGATACACCATATACGATTCATATCATCATGTATCAGAACTATGAATCGAGCTATCTTCTCATCTTCCATAGGTGTCGAGTTAGCTACAACTACGAGAGTAGTTGTACCTACGACATTGCAGACCCAATCCGTATACACTCTGTCAACCGCGTCTGGTTCCACCACATCGAGAATGGAACCCTTCTCATGTCTCTCAACTAGCTACATGAGGATTGAACGTATTCAACATAATCTTGTGCAGGATCAATCCCCCTTAGGATTCCTATTTCATTCGGATGAGGATATCCTAGAGGTAATGACAGAGATATATTATCCATTGAATGCAATGCATCATCGTTTGTTTTTTCTCCCCAACCACACATTCGATCCGGACAAGACAAAATAATAAGATATCTACGCGATTGAATTGAAATATTTCCTTCCATCAGGAAAATTTGATTGGTTCAAATATCCCATCCCGGTGCCCGATGCGTTCGAGGAAGGAAATATGTCAAACATCTCACCTACAGTCAAGGTGAACATATCCCAAAATCCTGCAAAGGTCAAAGAAATATCACTGGGGGAAGCATGTTTTCCAGAAGAAATAGCCTCTTATACCCAATTGCTACAAAAGTATCAAGATATCTTCGCGTTGGACTACTCATAAATGCCTGGACTTAGTCCCACTATCATAGAGCACCATATTGACACTTGGCCTGACGTACCTCCAGTGCGCCGAAAACAACATCAACTACACCCATCAAAGGCAAAAGTAATAAAACAAGAAATCGATAAGCTTCAACAAGCTAGGTTTATTTACCCCATTTCTTATACATCTTGGGTTTCCAACCCTGTTTCCATCATGAAAAAACAGGGGACCATACGCATTTGCACCGATTTTCAGGATTTGAACAAAGCTTGTCTTAAGGACAATTTCCCCACCCCATTCATCGACCAGGTCATTTATTCTTGTGCAGGTCACGAGGCCCTCTCCTTTATGGATGGATTCTCTGGGTACAACCAAATTCAAATCCACCATACAAACCGATACAAAACCGTGTTCACCACCCCCTAGGGCACATTCGCATACAAGGTAATGCCATTTGGCCTAAAAAACATTGTAGACACCTTCCAAAGAGCCATGAACTATATATTTCATGACTTGGCACACCTTATCCTCACCTAATTGGATGACTTCACCATCCACCCCAAGAAGCACTTAGACCATCTTGAGGATCTGCGATTGGTATGCCAACAATGTTATCAATACAACCTAAGCTTGAACCCCCTCAAGTGTGTCTTCTGCATCAGCACAGATAGAATCTTAGGGTTTATCATGTCCCAGCAAGGGATTCGCATGGACCCCCTCAAGGTCCAAGCTATCAAAGAGGTACCTCCACCTCGAACCCTGAGGCAACTGAAAAACCTACAGGGGAAGGCCAATTTTCTGAGATGCTTCATCCTAGATTATGCCACTTGCAATCAAGGGTTCCTGCGCCTCCTTTTCCAGGACATCCCATTAAATTGGGATGATCACACCCAATAAGTGTTCGATGCGCTGAAAGAAATTTTTATCTTCAGCACCACTCATCAGTCCCCCAGAATATGACAGAGATTACATCATGTATCTATCAACTTTTGAGTCCACCTTGGCCAAAATTTTCATCCAGGAAGGCCCATATGGGAAGGAATACGTAATTTATTACGTCATCAAAACCTTATCGGGCCCAGCATTAAGATATGAACCTGAAGAAAAGACTTCCCTAGCATTAATACATGCAGTCCAGAAACTTTGCCACTACATCATCTTAAAAATGACTACATTTATCGAAGATATTAATCCCATCAAATACCTGCTCACATGCCACCTAATGAACCATAAGTACACCAGTTGTATAGTTATTCTCCAAGAATACGACTTACAGTTTCGCTCCCCTGAAAGCAAAAAGGTGCTTACCTTAGCAGAGTTCATTACGGATACCAAGGGATCACCAGTAAACGACTCGCTACCAGACGAGCATCTCTTCTTCATAGCAACTGATGACCTTTGTTATGGAGATATTATCCTGTTCATACGAACTCATAAGTTCAGACCTCATATCACTCGAGATGACCATCGGCACATATGCCATCAGGCACCTCGATATATCCTCATGAGCAATGTTTTGTACCGATGGGGCATCGACACCATTTTACGTCGATGCCTCACTCACGACCAAGTGGAACATGCCCTCAATGACTGCCACGGAAGTGCTTGCGATGGCCACCTATCTGGAATGGACACTGCCCAAAAAATCCTATGGTAGGATATATTTGGCCCTCCCTGTTTCGCGATTGCATTACAGCAGTCAAGAGGTGCGAGCGATGCCAACGTTTCGCTCATAAGGCAAGAGCTCCTCCCACTCCTCTACACCTTGTCATCATCGTCAGCCCCTTTTATAAATGGGGAATTGACTTCATGACTTACAACCTTGCATTGTCTAGCAATCATAAATACATCATAGTGGTTGTCGATAATTTCACCAAGTGGGCAGAGGCCATGCCCACATATGACAACACTACAGAAACCGCCGCTCGATTTTTGTTTAACCACGTAATTGCACGGTTCAGCATTCCCAAAGATTTAGTCTCCAACCCTCGGAAACACTTCGAGAATGAATTTTTTGAGGAGCTATCTCACCACCTCATATTCACCCATGAATTTGCTTCACCATACTACCCCCAATCCAACGGACAGGTAGAATTTTTAAACAAAGTCCTCAAAATGATGTTACAACATATGGTGAATAACCATAGAACCAACTGGCACCATATGCTCTTCTCCGCCCTGTGGGAATACCGCACGGCTTTCAAGACGTCCACTGGTTTGAATCCCTTCCACTTGGTATACGGTGTCGAAGCCATGATTCCCATAGAACACAAGATCCCAAATTTTCACGTTGCCATCGAACTCCTCAATGATACCCAGCCTCCAGAACAGTGCCTGGTACAACTAGAGCTCGTCGACGAAAGCTGACAATAGTCATTGCAACATAACGAGGCCCACATGAAATGGGTAAAAGCATCGTTCGACCGCCACATCAACCCTCGCTCATTCACTGAGGGATAACTAGTCCTACGCTATGATGTCGCAAAAGAAGCCCTAGGGCGAATACATATTGACGGAACCGAATGGGACATGCCTCAGCAACCTCGTCAACGGCCTTTACCTCAAGAAATTCTACCCATAAGGGCCAAGTAGGCCCTGCCCTAGAGTCATCATACACAAACCCAATCACTTTAAATTTTTAACCAAAATACTTGCTACAAAACGCTCTCAAGTGTCACAATGGATTACCCATCCGACCCTTACTTTGGATTTGTTGATGGAGCATCAAGACCGTCTCAAATTCTAGCAGCAGTAGCCTAGGTTATCTATCACCCTGACCAATCACCACTCTACACAAATGGTGTGTGTATTGGTTCAGCAACAAACAATCAGGCATAATATGACATCTTCATAGGACTTATGTGCAACTCCCTCCATCAAGGCATACGCAATATGCATGTCTACCTCGATTCCTAGTTAGTAGTGTTGCAGTTAAACCAAACATTTGAGATTTGAGATTCACATCTATTTAGAAGATATTTGTATGCAAAAAGATTAAGAAAACAATTCGACTACATTACATTCACACATGTACCAAGGAGTCAAAACCAAACAGTTGATCGCATAGCTAACAATATTATAAACTATAATTCATCTCGAATAAACCATCATACATAAAAAACAAAAAACATAGAAAAAATAGATATCCATCAGCATAACATAATCCATAAGCAGAAACAAGGGGCACACCATGTAGAGCCACAAAAAATATCTCTCATATATATATCAAATGTATGTGTCTAAGTACAAAAAATAGTGTCTCTGACCCATCGGTCAGCCCAAAAATACACACAAATAAGTCGTCAAAAATAGGGGAAGCATCCCCATAATGGGTGCTTTCCCAGTGTGCAAAAAATACTCTAGGGTGGTCCTCCCCCATGTGGGTCACCTGGACCCATTTTCGCTCCCGGTACCACTACTGAAGCTTCCATCAACACCGAGACCGCCACCCGACGTAAAACTGGCCGATAGTCCCTCTTCCAGGCCATCAAGGTCTCCATCCATACTTCCTCGAGGTAATCCAAAAATCCTCGAGATGGCATCCCCTGGATCAAGCAGTTCACTCGATCCCAGGCATCCTCTAGAACTTACATTTGCGTGGTTAGCTCAACAGCACAAGCCTCTGATGCATCGACACGAGCTCGCTCTGCCGCAGACTCGGCAGCATCCCCCTGAAGGGTCGGCCTCACCACCGATTCCCCCACCCTAAGGTTGTGCATGATCTCCTCCCAACCCCCCACGAGCTCTCTGAGGTCCGTGGCCCACCAAACGAACCACGGGGCGACCAACCTTGCCAACATCTACAAGAGTAACCAACACTATGTGAGTGTCACCATAAAAACACATGTAAACTTAAAAACTCAAATAAACATAGAAAACAAAAAGCATACATGTTGGCCCCCAAGCATAGCTAGGAGGGATACCCATCTTTGGATCCCCCCGAAAGTCCATCCCTACATATAGGAATGGAAGAAACATCTAGGGGTTGCCCTCAAACCAGGCCTTTGTCGTGGCGTTCCAGTAACGCCCCACCATACCCCCACCTCCTCATACGAGGCTCCCGCGGCCCCCCAACAGGCACCACCACCACCGGTCTCAATAGCACCACCTGCTTGTACATGATGCTACATAAAATATTGGCATACGCAAACAGCTTTGATCCATCCCGGATCTTGTAAATCTGAGCCAGTATCCTGTCATAGCAGAAACGGGAAAAGTTAAAAAAAATTTGGGCCCTCAGTCAGCGCAAGACTCCAACCTGCGGGCCCGATGCCCGATGTAGAGCCGATGACCCTGCGAGTCGCACGATAGCCGCCAAAGAACATCTCTCGACCAATTTTTTCACCGATGCAATGGCTATGCACCCCTCTGTAAGGGGTGCCCCACCATAGTGTTGCATACGGAACCGCCGCAGTGCCTCACCCTGAGGCAGCAACCTGGTCAAAAAGTATATATCCGTCTTAGGATGAACAGCAAGGTCACACCCACACAACACAAACACCTTGCGCCACTTGTTCCAATGCTCAATCAGGTAACGCAAGAGTCAGTCCTGTGACCGAAAAAGTTCATTCTCCAAAAAATTTAGAAGAACCCACTGCGCCAATTGTTGGCACGCCTGACCATCAGTGGCTAAAGCAGTACAGATCTTGGGCCAATACCGCAACCTCCACAACATCCTGTCATCCAAACAGGATCACATCAACAGAACGAAAACATCAAAAAACAAGCAAAATGTTCAAAAAAATGGACAAAAAAATGCCTTGGCCTTTTTCACACCTATCCCTCAGACAAGCGCATGGAAGGCGCACCTGTATTTCTCACAAGCTCGTAGAAGGTGCGCCCAAGGCTAAGAAAAGTGCACATAAGGTGCGCTCTTACCCTGATATTGTGCGCAAAAGGTGCGCTTTTACCCTGATCGCCCACGCAATCCAGGGTAAAATAGGCTCAAAATTCGTACAAACCAATATTGTACGGACCGCAACACCCTCAGACTGAAAAAATTAAATGCAAGACGTCATGGAGTTTACCTTGGCATAATATCGCTAATCCCTGGTACTCAAGCTGACCACATTAGCAAGAACTGCTCCACATAAGCCTTTGACCTCTCAATACCCAACAGACACAAATGAATTGAATTAGGGCCATATTCACTTATATATCGCCCTTTTCAAAAACTTTGGAGGACCATAACGAGAGCTCAAAAATCCCGATCACCGGACCGAAAGCAGCACTGTGATCAGCACTCCATAACACTCAAGGGTGGTGCCACACATTCACACCCCCAAAAACATAATTTTTCAGCACCGGCTGGTATGCCCTCTCTCATCTTCTTTTTAAAGAACATGTCTTTTAATAATATTTGATAAAGAAGATGCTTTCACTTGGGATAGTTGTTTTTTTAGGTAGAATGCAAACCATCCACAAATCCATCCACTAAAAATTCCAGAGCAGGTATCATTCTCCCCCAAGCATGATAGAGTCCTAGAAAAAATCTACATATCCTGAAATCATTTCTCCATCAGAAATCATCCATACGTTCCACACACCCAACCATGTTTATCATCACCTCACCTTGTACATGATAAGCATCCTCGTTGGTCGGTAGAGCCTCCCCCCCCCCCAAAATGGCGCTCGTCACCCACATTAGACCATGTATCACAGCAAAAGTGACGCCATGGCCATACCACTTTAGTCCATGAAGCACCTTATGCCCATCCATTCATTCATCATGCATAAGGTCAAGTTTTACCATATGACATCAAAACCCCTTTCCTGGACAACCAGGTTGTACAAGCGGAACAAAAGTGCACTACCGCACCTCGCATTTGGCCCACCATACCTCCATCATCATAGTCCCATCTACGATACTTTTTCATCCACTTCATCAACCTCACACATGAGACCAACCAATCGATCCCCCACCCTCAGTAAAACACCGTCTTGCATCATCAGTGAGTGACCACTTTCATGTTTTGGGGCACCTGTCTCTATGTTTTGTACAAAACAAACCCCATTATTTTATTCTTTTGGTAAGTGTACAAAGACCGCAAATGGTGCACTATGTCCCCCAGCCACTCATTTGTTTTTTCTCCCATGGAAGCAGTCCCTAACCACCCTTGGTCAGAGTATACCACCCTCATGCAAAAGCCACCATGACACTCATAACCAGTTTATAACCACCCTCGAAGTCCTTCCGACTCCAGAGCTTTCCCCATCAAAAATATTTATGACTATCGCCAAGCTACTTTTTATACTCTAACCTTGGGCCACTGAATCCCCATCATCAATTTTCCATCACACCTCACCACCATGACTATGTTAAACCCATCACATCCAGGATCTTGATCCTCCATATCAGCGACCCCCTATTTTTGTTGAGGCTTCCTTTTTGTCGACATCGGCACTGTTGAGATTCAACAAGATGATGAGCTTAGTGAAAAGAGTCGCCTTCACTAAGTGGGCCCGCAGGGTATTTTTGGTGCAAGTCTATTTTTAGACATGGTCATCATATTTCAGAAGTTGCAGGATGCTATTTGTGGATGGTTTATCAAGTTGGAAAAATAGATGAAATTCTATTTTTAGAATATTGGGCGAAGTCTATTTATAGATCGTCGATCTAAAAATAGAAGTGTCGATTATTATTAGCCCTTAATAATAATCCGAAAATAAGCAGCAACTTATTATCTTGGAGCACTTATTTTCAATGCACAGATTTGGAAAATCAATGGGTTGAAGGAATTACGCAATTCCTAGGGTTTACTGGTGGTTCATGCATGGAGGACTCAATTAGAACTGAAGTGGCAAACTTATGACAGAGCTGGAAGAGTAGTTCATAGAGTTGTATTCAGTTTAACTCAGTTAGACTCAGTTGAGATAGTTGTATCTAGTCTAACTGAATGATACACAACTGAGAGTGGAGCGAATTAAGTAGTTAATTAATTCACAAATAATAACTCATTAATCAACTAAACAATACAGCAGTTAACTACAGTGCATGTCAGTTCCAGTGGAGACCCAGTGGAGAGATAGGTGAAAGGGCAAGATGGACTATCTGTTGTGACTATAGTGATGCATTTATTGCACCACACACATATTGGAGTTGCCAATGAGGATTGTGTAGTAAAGGCAAGGGTAATTCGAATTCATTCAGAGCTATTCTTCAGCAGGGATTACGCAGTGGAGGCAGGCTAGCAGGAGGGCAGAGATCGGTGCATGCCATTTGCAGATTTCTTCTATGTTAGTGTTTGACAATTGATTGTACTAAGAGCTTGATGTATTAAGATTTGTATGAGATTGTCGCATGATCTCCATGATACATAATATATGATAGTTTGGGTTTTTAGCTTCAGGATTTCCCGTTAAACAACTATTTTATG
The DNA here is from genome assembly GCA_034641835.2 of Pinus albicaulis. Lineage (NCBI taxonomy): Eukaryota > Viridiplantae > Streptophyta > Pinopsida > Pinales > Pinaceae > Pinus > Pinus albicaulis. Next base: position 36,559,536 of record CM076576.1, read on the forward strand.
TGCGATTGTTTTTATTTATGCTTCACATGTGTTTGCAATTAATTTTCCGCAAAAGATTAACAGTGGAATGATTCTATATTTTTCAAGAAGTTAAATATTGGGAGATCGGTGGAATATGGATGTATGCATGCTTATTTTATACTAATTTCTACATGGTATTAGAGCAATTTTAATCCTTGAAGATTGCAATTGTGAAGAATTATTGAGTTTGTGCTGGTGGACAATTCGAATTTGCTGCAGAAAATTCTTGGTGCGACAGTTGAGTATACATTGAAATGTCTTTCAATGGGTTGTGATTAGAGTATGTCCTTGATGGGAGCTTTAATTACATAGCCTGGAAGGATAGGATGGAGGCGGTGCTGGAGGATAATGGACTGTAGGATTTCATCGATAGCGATGTTCCTAAGCCGGGATCTAGCGATGCTGCATTACTTGACGCACGGAAAAAGAAGACAGCAAAGACAAGAATAATTCTTTTGGAAGGTGTGAAGGAACATATTGTGTCAAGCCTTCACGGGAAAGCCACTCCATTCTTAATGTGGAAGGCTTTGACATATTTTTTCCAAAGCAGAAGCGACCAGAGGAATTTGGCACTTAAAGACAAGCTCAGAAAAATAAAAATGTAGAAGGCGGACAGTATTCCAAAATACCTCACGAAGTTTGTCCACTGCAAGGATGAACTAGGAAGTGTGGGGGTTACTGTTGATGATGAAGACTTGGTGATCTTGGCTCTCCTTGGACTTCCGAAGAGTTGGCATAGCTATGAAGACTCTGTCAATGGATGGGAGAAATTTCGAGGATGGGAGCGACTTTGGTCGGATCTTGTGCACGAGGAGATAAGGCGGGGTACCAGGGAAGGCTCTTCATCGAAGAATGAAGATGAAGAGAATTGCACTTTGGCTACCAAATCAAGGAAAGGGAAGGGGAAGAAATTTCCTTCAAAATCCGAAGCTAAAGGCAAGAAGCAGGATTTGACCAAGGTTAAGTGTTTTCACTATCGCGAACACGGGCATTTCACCACTAACTGCCCACAGAAGAAGAAGAACAAGAAGGTTGCTAGAGCTACAGTTGGAGAGGCCTTAGCCTCACAATTTGAACTTGATTTCTCTTTGATCACATGCTTTATTTCAAGCTATATGGGATCGGTGTGGTATCTTGATAGTGGTGCGTCTTTCCATATGACGGGAGACAAGGAGTTGTTTAGTGACTTCAAGGATAAGGACCTCCAGATGCATATAGAGATGGGCGACGATGGTAAATACAGTGCGACCAACATTGGGACCATTACCTTTGAGAGGGAGTCCGGTAATCCATTCTTGTTGAAGGATTTTATGCATGTTCCAGGTCTGAAGAAGAACTTGGTCTCGGTCGCAATGTTGGAAGACAAAGGTTATGATTTTGTTTTCAGTGAGGGAAAAGCCTTCCTTTGACACAAAACAATGGGTCAAACCAAGAATATATGAATTCAAGTTAAGAATCTCTACAAGCTAGAGGTAGATGGTTGCACTGCAACGGTGGGCAAAGCAGAAGAAGTGGTGAGCTGGGATGAGGGCGAATTATGGCACAGGAGATTGGGCCATCTTCACCATGGCGCTTTGAAAATTTTGTAGCAGATTTATACTGGACTTCCCAAGGGTACTCTTGCGTAGTCAGATTAGTGCAAGAGATGTACTATGGGTAAGTTTTTGAATACCACCTTTCATGAGAAGGAGAACCGTGCTTCGGTGATCCTAGAGATAATTCTTACAGATGTGTGTGGACCTTTCTCGTTTGCTTCAATAGAAAAACACAGGTATTATGTTAAATTTGTTGATGACTATTCTCGTAGATGTTGGATCTTATTCATGCAAAAGAAGAGTGAAACATTCTCAAAGTTATATGAGTTTAAAGCATTGGTGGAGAAGGAGTCGGGGAAGCAAGTGAAAGCTCTATGGAGCAATAATGGTGGTGAATACATCTCGGGCGAATTCAAAGACTTCTATAGCAAAGAAGGAATTCGAAGAGAACTCATAGCGCCTCATAAACCACAGCAGAATGGGTTCGTAGAGAGGAAGAATAGAACGATCATGGGTGTTGCACGAGTGATGTTGCATGACCAGGGCCTACCGATGCACTTGTGGGCGGAAGCATGCAACACTACGGTTTATGTGCAAAACCGTTGTCCTCATAGAGTACTTGGCATGAGTACACCTGAATAAGCTTTTATTGGTAAGAAGCCTGATATTTCTCATTTAAATATTTTTGGCTCATTTTTTTACATTCATGTGACAAAAGATGCCAGGAAGAAGCTGGAGTCGACTGTAAAAGTTGAGATATTTTTGGGGTACACAGAAACACCCCATAATTATCGTGTGTATTTTCTAGACAGTCGGATGACAGTGGTGCGACGGGATATAAAATTCAAAGAGGTGAAAGCCATGAAGTTGTCCCTTGAGAGGGAGCTCCACTTGCATGCAGAGGAGGAACTTCTTGTTCCCAAAGATGAGCCTCTAGATGTGGGTCAGCCACAGGAGGATATTCATGGAGTGGAGGAGTCTACTCATGCAGAACCAAACATCAGACAAGGTAGAAAGCGTACCACAGAAGCTGAGAGATTGAAGCTTGATGCGGCACAGAATGTAGGATTCCCTACATCACAACGCAGACAGAGATAGTCACCTGACCTATTTACTGGATACGTGGCTCTTATGAGCAAGTGTATCGTGATAGAGCCATATTCTTTTGAAGAAGCAGTGCAGGAGCCCACATGGTTAGATGCCATGGTGGAGTATGAATCCATTGTTAGAAACAGTGCTTGGGAGACTGTTCCAAGGCCGGTGGGAAAATAAGTTGTAGGATCAAGATGGATCTACAAGGTAAAGCAATCTGCTGATGGGAGTGTCAAGAAGTATAAGGAAAGATTTGTTGGTAGGGGCTTCTCACAAATCGAGGGGATTTATTATGAAGAGACCTTTGTACCTATCGCACGATATTCTTCCATAAGTACCATCCTTTCTCTCTCAGCACAGATGGGTTGGCACATTCATCAGATGGATGTGAAGACTGTGTTCCTTAATGGGACCATTGAGGAAGAGGTGTACATTGAGTAGCCTAAAGGATTTGAGATCTTCAGCAGCGAGTCACATGTGTGCAGGCTCAAAGGAGCATTGTATGGGCTGAAACAAGCACCTCGTGCTTGGTACACTCGGATCGATGGCTATTTCACTAGACTTGGCTTCACCAAGAGTGAGGCATATGCAAACCTGTACCAAATTGTGGTGGAGGGTAAGCTTTTAATCATTGTTATTTATGTTTATGATTTAATACTAATGGGTGATGAGCAGTTGATACACTCATGCAAGGCAGATCTAGCAAAGGAGTTTGAGATGAAGGATTTGGGCCTCCTTCATTATTTCCTTGGATTGGAAATATGGCAGCGGGAAGGTGAACTATTTGTGTCTCAAGGAAAGTATGCTCGAGAGATACTTGAGAAGTTTCACATGAAAGGCTGCAAGCCTATCGACACTCCTCTTCTAGGAAATTAGGGGAAAGAGGATGTTACATCGATAGAGGTAGTGGATGCCATTGTTTATTGACAGTTGGTGGGTTCGCTCATGTATTTAGTTAATAGAAGACCGGACATATGCCATGCGATGAACTGATTTCTGCTAAGTGATGGTTAAGCCTACCAAGCTCTTTTGGAAGGCGAGTAATCAAGGTTCCGAGATATCCTCAGGGCACATCCTCGAGTATGGTTTATGGCATGTGACAGTATCTGATGAGGTGAAGCTGTGATGGTTTACTTGGAATGCAGACTGGGCAGGGTGCCCATCAGATGAAGAGAACATCATGAGGGGTTTTTTTCAGATCGGATCTATGCCGCTTTCTTGGCACAACAGAAACAAAGATCCATGGCACTCGCCTGTTTAGAAGTACAATACAGGCAGCATAAGTCAGTTTACATGTGAGGTTATCTGGATGAGGAAGATTCTGGTTGGTTTGTTTAGTTCACATTTAGATCCCATGGTGTTTCATTGTGATAATCAGAGTTGCATTAAACTCTTGGTTAATCATGTTTTTCATGATAGATCTAAACATATTGATATCCAGTATCATCATATCAGAGATTGTGTGCAGCGAAAGATCATGTTGCTTTAGTACATTCCTACGGAGGATGAGGATGCAGATATTCTGATGAAGGCACTCACCAGGAGCAAATTCGAATACCATAGAGGCACGATCTGGGTGAAGGATAATCCCTATCTTGTTGTGAGGTAGTGTTGATATTCAACAAGATGTTGAGCTTAGTGAAAAGAGTCGCTTTCACTAAGTGGGCTCGCAGGCTATTTTTGGCGCAAGTCTATTTTTAGACTATGTCTATTTTTAGACATGATGATCGTATTTCAGAAGTTATGATGCTATTTGTGGATAATGATTAAGTTGGAAAAATAGATGAAATTATATTTTTATAATATTGGGTGAAGTCTATTTATGATCGTCGATCTGTATTGAAGTGTCGACATAGCTCTTAATAATAATCTCATAATAAATGTTATAACTGTTCTCTTGGAGCACTTATTCTGGCACATATTTGGGTAATCATATCAAAGGAATTATGCAATTCCTAGGGTTTACTAGTGGTTCATGCATGGAGGACTCTATTAGAACTGAAGTGGAAAAGTTATGACAAAGTTGGAAAAGTATTTCATGGGGTTGTATTCAGTGTAACTCAGTTAGACTCAGTTGAGCTAGTTGTATCTAGTCTAACTGAATGATACACTAGTGAGAGTGGAGTGAATTAAGTAGTTAATTAATTCACAAATAATAACTCATTAATCAACTGAACAATACAGCAGTTAACTACAGTGCATGTCAGTTCCAATGGAGACCCAGTGGAGAGATAGGTGAAAGGGCAAGATGGACTATCAGTTGTGACTATAGTGATGCATTGATTGCACCACATACACATTCGAGTTGCCAATGAGGATTGTATAGTAAAGGTGTTGGTGTCCCATGTTTTTATAGTTTGGAAAATCAAAAGACAAGGCAACATTAGAACCAATCTTTAGAGTTCCAGGATCTAGTACTCTTGTTCTTAGAGAGGGATCTCTCAAATGTTTGTTTGCAACGGTTTATCTTGTGTGCTTTGAGTATTGGTTTTAGACTAGTTATTAAGTGCAGGTGTTTGTTTATTTGTTTGGTTGAATTGATACATCAGAACATGAAAGATCTAGGAAAGATATATAGAATGGAGAAACATCTGGTTCATTGGGCAATGGAGTCAAGAAGACTTCATAACATACTCATCAATGGATATGGGATATCAGAGGGAAAATCTAACTTGGGCGCAGGATCCTTTGGTTTTGGAATGAGATGGACATCAATGATTTGGAAGGAGAAATTTGATTCTCAACGAAGGGAATTTGAAAGCACAACTTGAAAAATAAAGAGCTATTTGGTATATAGGGCTAACCATAAATTCTACAAATCACACCTTTAAGAAAATAATGATTTCAAAACAAATTTTAAAATTAAATCTAAGATTCGGGGAACACCCTATTTCCTCAAATATTTTATTTCAAATGACTTAGAAAACATAACATATTCACTGATAATTGCAGTCATAGAAGAGGGAACACCTAACACATCTATGATTACAACTATAAAGATCTTTAAGACAACTGTTTAAGCAAGGACAAAGGGCAAGATCAGAACAGACCTCCTTGACTTACTGTAAACAAAATAAATTCAAAGGGAGACTTCAATAACAGTATTTAAGTGGCAATAGACAAGCAGGGAGAACCATAAATCATGCTGAAACCAATTGTTCGAACTATTAAGGAAATAAACAAGCATGAGGACTAAAGAGAGAGATTAAAGACTCGAAAATACCTCAGCAGAAGAAAACATGAAACAGTGAAGGATGAACAGGTCTAAGGTGCTTCCAGGAGTCATTTCTTAGCCTAAAAATTCCAACCTACTGTAGTAAGAAATTATGGAACAGAATGAAAACAGGAGAAAACATTAAACAGTTCAGAATACTTCACCAACAGCCAAGCTCATGGATCCAATGATAGAGCCTTATCAGGAACAAGCATGCAACAACATCATCAAGGCTTCCAAGACTTCAATTTGTTCTTCAACTTCAGCAGACTATGTATTATTTCAGAGAGTTTCAGTATTACAACTAGTGATCAAAAAACCCCTTTCTCATCTTCTACAGAAGTATTTATAGAAAAAATGAGGAGGTGGAATGGGATCAAATATCTTCTAAGTTCAATTAATACAGTGCACTGTCTCTCGGCCTTTGAGGGGCTTAATAGAGAAGATTTTTGATATTTCTCCTGTATTAATTGGTTTACATTAACTATTAGGCTTGCTAGAAAGAATTTGTTGACTTCAAGGCTCCTCGTTATCCTTGCAATAACTTCTGCTGACAGTTTGTAATAAGTTCCTTTGGTTGAATTAACTGTTCAGTTGTATTGATGCAAAATATCTCCTGGTCTGGTAATAACTTCGGCCTTCTTTTGATTGATTTGAGGCTGTAGGTGGCTCTGTGGTAGCTAGGGGATTCAATTAGCCCCTAATGTGGCAGCGTAGGCTCTCTGTCTGAGAAAACACTCATGATTTTCTTCAAAATGTGTTTAGTTGGGAGGATTAGGCTTTTAATAATCAATTTTAGCTGTAATCCCCCTCAAATCTATCTTCAATCTTCCGTGTTGGTTCATTTTTGTCTCTCGACACTGATATTCTTTGATTTGTGATTGACTTGTTGTGTTTATTAGTGTGCAGAGCTGTGTGTTGGGCATTAAAAGAGGTATGAAATTCCTATGTATTTGTTCATTCTTTCACCATAAATATACTTCAGTTTGTCTTGAAAAGGTAATCTATCATGATAATTGTAATTAATTTGGAAAGGTTTACATTGAGTCTAAAAAAGGTGACTAAAGATTGTTTTTATTGTCAAATCAGGAATTCGAAGAGGTGAGCAGCTGTATCAAAGGCATGGCTGAAAACACTCTGACTCCTACTCCATTTGTGATGAACCATATTCAGCTGAAGCCAAGAAGATTTGAACGGATTGCCCGAAAAGGGCAAGAGATAGCTCGGCCCTAAACTAAGCAAACAGAACTGTGATAAAACAAAGAAGGTGCGAATCCCTCGGGATCGGAAGATCTTGAGGGATCGCTGCACAAACTTATCATCTTTCTTGATTTGTTTGTCCAAAGATCGAATATAAAGGCAATGATCTTTAGTGACCGGGGACGATGGATTGTTGTTGTAAAAGACTTTCATATTTCCTTTGCAATCGAATAATTCTCGACTCTCTGTCACGAGAAAACACTGTCTGTAATGTCTTTTTGATTAATATAAAGACACTGGTTTCATCTATTCTTTAGAATTCTGAGTTAGACCCAGCGGTACTTCACTAGTGCTAAGGGCCCGGCTCTGGTGGATTACTATGCTGTTGTATTATTAACCTTGGTTTGTTAATGTGCAAAGTGTGTTTCATATTTATTTGCATTACAGAGTTGTTTCATTGATTGTCGAAGCAAACGCTGATTCATTGCTATTCCATTTATCAAACTTATTATTATCTATCAGCGGTGCTATTCTGTAATTACAGTGAGTTGCTGTTCCATTTATTTATGGTTTGTTGTTAGATTACAATTGGACTGTCGACAGGTTTGAGTTCAAGATTTAATTGTTCGAATTGCGTTAGAATCGTAGTTGCTGTTTCTTTCAAAGAATTGTAATTGCTGTTCGTTTATGGTGCTGTTCCTTTTTAGATTTCATTTCCTTTGAGTTGTCTTCACTTGCTTTGAGATCTCTAAACTGTAGAGGACAGAGCTAATCGTTCCAAGTTCCCAGATTTAGGCATCTCGCATCGATTTCTAAGGGAAAGAGTTATCACTACTGCATCCCTGATCGATGTCCCGCAAGATTGCTGTAGTGTAGCCTTTACATTCCTGTTATTTGCAATTAGGTTTCTTTCCCAGCATTTATTACTTCTGCATTTGTATTTCTATGCTACATCTTCACAAGCATTGCTCTTAGTCAATTGCAGCCTCAGACAGAGTACACTCTTGGAATAAAAAGACGCTCCCAGATTGATGATTAATGTGAGATAATTAGGTGTTCAAAAGATACCTCTTTATGACTCAACGTTTTGTCGTCGTTGCTGGGGAGAGTGTATGCCATTCTTTCAAGAGTAATGCATAGCTGATTTCCTTCTGCTTGTGGAGAATTGGGTATTAAAGACGGAAGGTAAGAACCTGCGCACTGGGCAAGAAACATACTTGCTCGTGGCTCGCTTCACAGCAGAGGTAAGTAAGCTTTTCTTTTGGTTAGGAATGAAGAATTGTTTATTTTGAATGAATAAATCAATTAAGCGAAACAAAAACCCTCCCAAAGCTGAAAAACCTAAGGGGCCGGTGACCCTTGGGCGCACGACCTTTATTGACGAAATCCTTAAGAAAACTGAATCTCAACCATCTGTAGGATTTAAAAGAACTACTTCTAGACAGCCTACTAGTTCCCTTCAGGCTACAGAATCACCATCTGAGGCCTTCGCTGAGATATACAGTCAAACAGAGGGAATTAAGCAAGATTCTCAAGAAATTGAGAATCCTTGCATAAGTTTACTGCAAGAAGGGAACGCCAGCAACCTCCAAGAAGGAGAAGGGGAGACAGGAGAAAGCACAAACTCAAAATCACCTATTAAAATTACCCAAACAATAAATAGCCAAAATAGGGGAAGTGTTGTTCAACCTATTCAAAACAAAGGTCTTGAATCACCTCAAACAGTATGACAACAGGGAATACCCGTTCCAGACAGAGGAAGTGCTGTCAAAATTATCTCTACCCCTGTTCGCCAACCTAGAAATTCCCTGGAGATCCCAGAAGGGTATTGGCATATTTTTGATCAAATGGCCTAGAACCAAAACCCAAATTAGCAGAAAACCTCTACGCTGCAATACCCCATAGTAGACACTGCAGTTAACGCACCGATGAAAGCTATCCCTCTTCAACATATTCCTACCTTTCATGGTCTAACATCATAAGACCCAGATGCGTTTCTGTTTGAGTTTGATGTGCTGTGTAGAGGATACGATTATACCACCGACCCCCAAAAACTAAAGTTGTTCCCTTCTACGTTAAAAGGAGCAGCCCTACGATGGTTTATGGGATTAGGTGGAGGTGTCATAACTGATTGGGATCATATGAAGACTGCGTTTTTAAAGAAATATCAAGACTATTGCAGGTCACGAGAATTAAAAGATGAAATATTCCAGATGACAGCCAAACCAAGTGAAACCTTGGAAGAATACGTGGAACGATTTCAGTACAATCTTCAAAGATCACCATATGCGTCTTCACCCTTACCTGATAACGTTTTGAAAACTGCATTAATTAGGGGAATGAAAGATCAGTGGGTTGAAACACTAAATCTTAAGGGAAAATGTGATATATATCAAGAAAGCTATTCTGACATTGTTGATTTGTTTATCAGGTGTTCGAGGGGTAATACGAGATTGAAATCAGCTGAACGTGACATGATCACAAGGGAGAATAAGGCCTCTAATGAAGGTGTGACTCGTGCAGAGATTGGAAATTTGTTAGAAGATTTTAAGACAGACATCCTAGGGACTTTAACAACATAGTTTGACATCATGCAAGCCAAGCAGAAGCAGGCAGAAGCAGAGAAAAATCTGGCAATATTCTGCCCTAGGTGTAGAAAGAAACATAGCCACAAAGAATGCCCATTGGATGTGGTTAAAGTCTGCGCCATTTGTACGAAAGATCACCCTACAGAGGGATGCCCGTCGCTTCCTGGCCTAAAAGCAGTTTATAAAGAGGCAGAAGAGGAATCATAAGTAGTGTGTCTGCTTAACCAGCGCCGAAAGTGGCAGCCACGACCATCAGGTATGCCAAATGATCCATTTTCTTTTCAGCCTCAATATAATGCTCAACAGTATAGTGGAATGTGGCAGAACCAATCACCCTTTCCTAATTGGTCACAACAGCCATTTCCTCCCACATCTTGGCCCAATCAAACAAATCAGAATAACTGGCCTAGCTTTACTTTCTGCCCACCATTTTTTCCTCCACAATGGTCCCCTTCTACTTCTCAGAATCAGGCCTGGCAGTCAAACTGGAAAAAACCTCCAAATCAGCCAGCAGGATCAATTCCTCTCTCTCAACCTACACTGCCAGCCCCTTACCCAAACCCCCAGACTAATTTAAGACCGCAACTCCCAGCCCAAGCCAACCCAAACCCAAACAATAGACCAGTTCAGTCTGTCCAAATAACAGAACCTCCTGAAGTAGAAACTGAACTAACAGAGTGTAATGATCTTCAATTGAGGTCTGGGCATATAGTTGAAATAGAGAGAAATAATGATGAGCATATTGAAAATCCGTTACTAGAAGAACAAACAGAACATAACGAGAGGGAAGTTCAACAACAGAACCAACACCAAAATCAACAACAGAATCAACAACAACAAGGAATAACTTCCTCTCCACCATTCCTAGAACGATTAATTATTCCCCGTTCATTAGAACAGCCTAATTTTGATCTTCTGGGAGAATTAAAAAATTTATGTATCAGAATCCCTCTCCTCCAAGCCATTCAAGATATTCCTATATATGCAAAAACCATTAAGGAATTATGCATAAAAAATCCAAAGAGGAGAACCACAACCAATCCTACTGTCCAAATAGTCGGTACCTTATCTGATTTACTATCAGGAATGGAAACACCTATCAAATATGAAGATCCAGGAAACCCTATAGTAACAATTCAGATCAATGGCCAATCATTCCCTAATGCCTTAGTTGATCTGGAAGCATCAATCAACATTTTAACAACCACTACCTGTCAGAAACTGGGCATTACATCACTGGAAGCAACAACAACCTTGTTGGAATTGGCCGATCGATCAGTAGTTAAACCAGAAGGCACCTTACAAGATGTCATGGTATCTGTAGATTCCTGGGAGTACCCTGCTGACTTCCTAGTTATCAACCCAAAGAACCGACTAGATGGACATCCTTTAATTCTAGGTAGACCTTGGTTGGCAACCGCCGATGCTTACATTGGATGCCGACAAGGCAACATGACCATAACAAGGGGAAATTATGTCAAGAACTTAGCCTTATATCCCCCATCCCAACCAAGTCTATCAATCATTAAAACAAGACAACCACCTGCATCATATTTGTGGAAAACATGAGGTCACCTCTAACTATAGAAGAAGCTTTGAATTTTAAAGATCAAATAGAGGATGATGTCATTAGTAATTTCATTAATAAATCACAAACTGAATCTCACTTGCAATGTCACATGATTGAGGCAGCATTCGATAATAAAGAAGAAGAAGATCCTTTTAAAGACATTCATGATCAAGCAATACCTACGACATCTGTGAGTAATACTAAGGTTGTAGAAATTGAACCAAGTAAAACTTTGAACATTAACAAGAATCTCACTGCTGAACAAGAAGAGAAATTGGTCCAATTATTATGAAAATACAAAGCAGCCTTTGCATGGGATTACCCCGATATGAAAGGAATTGACCCTCAATTATGTACTCACCACATTTATATTGAAAATGATGCAAGACCCATTCTTCAACCTCAAAGGAGACTAAATCCTCACCTTAAAGATATTGTAAAAGACGAATTACAAAAACTATTGGATGTCAATTTTATCTATCCAATATCTGATAGTAAGTGGGTCTCCCCATTAGTGGTGGTACCTAAAAAGAATGGAAAGTGGAGGATATGTGTAGATTACCGTGAACTTAACAAGGCAACATAGAAAGACCACTTTCCTCTTCCTTTCATTGACCAGGTATTAGACACATTGGCAGGAAAGAAATTATTTTCATTTCTGGATGGCTTCAGTGGATACAACCAAATTCAGATTGCCCCTGAAGACCAGGACAAGACTACTTTTACCTGCCCATGGGGTACATTTGCCTACCAAGTCTTACCTTTTGGCCTATGCAATGCTCTTGCTACATTTCAAAGGGCAATTCTCAGCATCTTTGCAGACTTAATAAATGAAGGTCTCGAAGTATATATGGATGATTTCACTCCTTATTGGGATGATTTTGAACCTGCATTGCAAAATCTAGAAAAAGTATTGCAAAGATGTATTGACACTAGGCTTTGTTTAAGCAATGAAAAATTTCTTATGATGATGACCGAAGGAGTTATCTTAGGCCATTATATTTCAGCAGAAGGAATTCAAGTAGATCCAGCCAAAATTCAAATACTCTTGTTAATTCCTACACCTACTACACAGACAGAGGTACGTAGCTTTCTTGGATTTTCTGGTTATTATAGAAGATTTATAGAGCATTATTCTTGAATAGCTGCACCTTTATATGCGCTGACTGGAAATACTGATTTTTTTTAGACAAACAAATGTGACAATGCTTTTAATGATTTGAAGAAGCTCGTTGCAATATCCCCTATGCTGAGGGGCCCAAATTGGAATTTACCATTCCAAATTTCATCTGACGCCTCAGACACAGCAATCGGAGCAGTACTTGGGCAGGAGGAAGATAAAAAGCCATATGCAATTTACTACATTAGCAAAAATCTGACCCCTACCGAATTAAACTATACTGTGACTGAGAAAGAATTTTTAGCTGTAGTTCATGCTATAAATAAATTTAGACATTACATAACTGGGTATCCTGTAGTGCTTTACACAGATCACTCTGCCATTAAGTTTTTAGCAAATAAACCTGTTACAAATGGAAGAGTGACTAGATGGTTGATTTTACTGCAGGAATTTGATATCATGATCAAAGATCGACCGGGCAAAGAGAACCCTGTAGCTGACTTTCTGTCCAGAATGCCAAAGCCCACAGATGTAGAACCAGTTGAAGATCACTTCCCGGATGAACATCTCTTCGCTGTTACTACCAGAACACCATGGTATGCTGATATAGCGAACTATTTGGCAATAGGTAAATTACCCAAACATCTATCCCTTAATTAACGAAAGAAAATAATACATCGTAGCACCCATTTTTCTTGGATAGGAGGCTACTTATTTCATACAGGTGCAGATATGCAAATAAGAAGATGCGTTAGGGAGGGTGAGGTATATGATATTTTGAAAGCATGCCATGATGGACAGTGTGGTGGACACTTTGCAGATCGTAGAACAGCCCATAAAGTCCTTCAGATGGGCTATTATTGGCCTAATATCTTTAGAGACGCAAAAAAAATTGTGCAGGCCTGTGATAGCTATCAGAGGGCCGGTCGCCTTGGGAAGTCTGATGAAATGCCCTTGAACCCTCAACTAGTGATTGAACCCTTCGAATGGTGGGACCTTGACTTTGTTGGTCCTATTAGCCCACCATCGAACCAGAAAATATATATCCTAGTTTCTACTGAATACATTACTAAATGGGTTGAAGCAGAGCCTCTTTCAAAAGCTACAGAGGATTCCGTGATACAGTTTCTTTTCCAAATTTTCGTGCGCTATGGCCTCCCACGAGACATAATCACTGATGGGGGACCACAGTTTGTAGGTAATAAATTGGCTGACACATTGCAGAATTACCATATTCAGCATAAAATTACAACTCCCTACCACCCACAGGCCAATGGCCAAGTCGAAAGCACGAATAAGGTAATTGAATCTATACTGACAAAAACCGTTGCTTCACATAGACGAGATTGGGCCTACAGACTACCAGAAGCACTGTGGGCGTACTGAATGACATGGAGACCTACTACAGGATATTCGCCATACCATTTGGTATTTGGAAAAGAACCCATCTTTCCTATTGAATTTGAAATTCAAACATTAAGGACAGCTCAAAAGGTGGGTCTGAATTCGGACGAAGCCCGGGTAAAAAGACTGCAGCAACTTAACGAATTGGATGAAATCAGACTCTCTGCTCTTCAGCACACAGCATTAATTCAGCAACAGAGAGAAAAATGGCATGACGCCCAATTTAAACAAAGGATCTTCCACGAAGGAGATTGGGCGCTCCTATATGATTCTCGGTTTCAGGATTTCCCTGGAAAGCTTCAGACTAGGTGGCTTGGACCCTACGAAATTCAGAAAGTGCATGATAACGGCACTCTCACATTAGTCACCATTGATGGATCTGGGCATTCCTTTAAGGTTAATGGCCATCGGGTTCGATTATATCATAAGCCGCTTACCGGTGAATCCTTTTGCCAGCAGTTACGGGAAGACTCCACCATTGAAATTCTTGCTGAAGGGGAGAATCCCCCCCCCCCCGCGCCAGTTTGATAAATTGTTTTTTAATTTTTGTACATAACGCATTCTTTTTTTCTGTTTTTGGTTTCTGTTTTATGAAATTTGTTTCCTTTGTTAATACTTTTTTTATTTCTTTTTAATTCAGTTTCTTTAAAAACGAAAATAATAAAAAAAATTCTGTGTTTTTTTCGCGTTGTTGTTCCTTTCTAACGGAACAGCACTTCTGCTGTTCCTTTTGAAAGGAACAACAGTTTCGTAGAAGGTCTTTGTTGTTCCTTTTGAAAGGAACAACAGTTTCGTAGAGTGTTTTTGCTGTTCCTTTCCAAAGGAACAGCACTTTCGTAGGATATTTTTCTGTTGTTCCTTTTGAATGGAACAACAGTTTCCTGCAGTGTTTTCGCTGTTCCATTCTAAAGGAACAATATTTTCGCAGAGAATTTCTTTGCTGTTCCTTTTAAAAGGAACAACAGTTTCACATATTGTTTTTGCTGTAACAACACCTTTTTGAATGATTGTTTTTGGCTTGTATTTTGTATTTTTGATCATTTTTTTTCTTTTCTCTTTCAAGGCAACAATATCATAAACAATCATACAAATTAAGGATTACTGCAATCAGCAAATCAAAAGAAATCGTCATTTTTAAGGAAATTGTCTAGTAATAAAAAAAAAAGGAGGAGGAAAAGGGGCACGAACAATAACACAATATTGTTATTTTATCACTATTAAATTAATCTGATCGATTATTTTTATCATGATTGGTTCCTTCCCCATATGTTGTAACTTTCTTTGATATTTATCTTTGAAATGGAAATAAGGGTATATTTTCTTTTCTATTGAGATGTTCAGACTTCTTCCACCATTCCTACTCTTAAGGAGTGTTGAGCCATCCCTTATGAATAATTGAGGAAAAGTGTTGTTTGATAAAAAAAAAAAAAAAAATATTGATATATTTTAATGTTTTTGCAGATAGAGGATAGGGGGTCTCATTAAGAGCCAGCCTACCGTGATCATAGAGAGGATAGTGAAGTGGCATTCCCATTATGGCCACCAAACCAGGGAAATGGTCCAAAAGACAATTGAAAAATTCCTTGGAACAAGAGGTCTCATCACGAGCCGGCCTGCCCACTTTTCACTTCTTCCCAGTGAACGGCATTGTGACATATCTGGTCACCAAGCCAGCACAATGGCCTCCGTCTTCAATACAAAAATACAACGAAAAAAGAAGCACTTCCTCGAGTACGCATAAAGGACAATGGTTCCGTGGGTTACAAAACAACTCTGTCAAGGTTATGGACACCTGTGGGAAACAGAGCTCTGTTGATGGTATTGAAGTCATACTTATACACATCAATAGTTACTTAACCCTTTTTCCTATATCTTTATTGAATATCAAATGAAATGCATGAATTCCTTAGTCTTATCCCTGAATCATTACACATGAAAACTATAATAAATCGATCATATTACTTTAATATGGTAAATAACGCAATTACATTCATGTTAATCTTGTGCTGTCCCTTCACCTTATATTTGAATTATTACAACGCGATTTCCTCATTATTACCGATTTATCTTATGCATCGATTTCAGTAATTACTTAATTTGAATGACTATATCATAATTGCGCCTGTTTTTTTTCACTACTATCCTATTGCTGTGCCACACACGCCACCCTTACTTGACGGTCGAGGACGACCTCTCACTCATTTGGGGGGCGGAAATGTCTGCATGTAGATCTGACACCCAAAATTTCTTTACCTGTATCTCCGCAATAGATTTTTATGAACTAGAACCCCCACATTTTTAGTGAATAACGAGCTTTAACAAACTGCGCTGTGTTGTTCCATTAAGGTTACTGTGTGTTGAGAACAATTAATGAAACACAGAGATGGGAGGACGTCCAATTCGCAGCGAACCACAGACATTGATCGTCTCTGATGCCGCACGGGCAATATTAGAAAGACTGGGGTGGATTACATACTTTATGAGAATGCAGCAACCCCATGAAGCAGTGGCTACTAAATTTTTGTTAAATCTACAGGAAGGTTCCTCTATAGTCAGAGGGAGGCAGATAGTTGTGTCTGATGAGATAATTGCAGAAGTATCCGACATTCCTGCGCAAGGAACCACTTGGACTCAGAAGAAGATTAGAATTCGGGAGGCCATGCAAATTTTTCAAGATGAAGGGCAGATGCTAATAGTCAAAGGGAGAGGATTCCACCCGACGTCGTTAGGTGAACCATGGACAGAATTGGCTAGGATCGTGCAAGCTTACATAACATGCGACAGTAGAAAAGACGTGGTAAGACCCCGCCATCTTAAGCTATTAGCTATGTTAAAACATAAATGTACTATTAATCTGCCTGCATTCTTAAACTCTTTATTACATGATATGGCTCGTGGAATTAGAAAAGCCCAGCATGCAGATATGGTGGCTAGTCACCATTGCTTGATTCGAATGATAGTAAGGTATAACCTCGCCCAGCAGCAGACTAGTTGGGAGGAGCTAATATTTTCCATTGAAGGGGGGATGGCTTTACCGAGACAAAAGAGGATGGCCGGCTTAATAGCTGAGTCCTCCACTCACAGACAACCCCTCCGACTAAAACGAAGCAGGAAGTTAATGGAGGAACTCCCGGGTAGTAGTAGCCAGCCCCTAGAACTAAACAGTTCAGGCGAAAAGGAACAGCCTCCACAATTGGAAGGAGTAAGTCCTCGTACTGAGGAAGTAGAAGAATTGGAAGGAAAAATTCGTTACTCAGACGAGGAGGAAATTAGTCACCATACCAATAGTGAAAAACAACCCAGTACAGAGGAAGAAGTTCGCTACTCAGATGAGGAAGAGGCAAGATACCATACTGATGATGAAAAGCAATCAGAAGAAGGGGAGATACGTTATTTGGACGAAGAAGAGATTGAAGGAGATTCAGAGGAGGAAGAAGTTGAAGGTGAAATCCGGTATTCGGACGAGGAGGAAGGTAGTTATCACACCTGCGATGCGAATGAGGATAATCTTAGCAGCAATGAGGATGAGACAGAGCCTGTCGAAAATGTCAATACAAGCCCTCTGCAGGAAGACCAATTGGCCTAGATTTTGGCCAACATGAGCAATTACGCACGGTCTCTGGACCCCAACAGTGACATTAATCAAATACCAGAATGCTCTGCCTTTGATAGGGGTGTGACTGATGAAACAGAAAACCCTAGCGAAGCTAGGGTTTCTTCTCTTGAGATGCACGAACAGGAGAATACGCATACTAAGCCAACATTTCGACCCGGAAACCCCCAGGAAAGCGCAGAGTTAACTGAACAAATGATTCCTGAGGAATCTGGTCAAGAGCATGAGAGTATGGAACAGGAACCCCAAGAAGAGGTGCAGGAAGAAGATGTCACTGAGGGCACGGCTCAAAACCCTGCTGAGCAATTGGGGTCAGATGAGCAATTTTTTGTCCCTTTGAGAAAGAAGAAGAGAACAAGTGAAGTTGAGAAGCTTTGTAGAGAAAGGAAAAAGCTTCATAAACTGATTGAGCAGCTCAGGAAAACTATTAGGGTTTTAAGAATGAAGCAAACACCTAAGTGAATCCCTAAGAGAAGAAACATTGTCATCAAACGAAGATCGAAAAGGAGAAGGGTAACTGCTAATAGAAGTCCTCAAGTAGAAGAAGAAATCGTACCTGAGCCTAGTTATGAGGATTTGGAGCAGCAAACAAGTGTCCCAACATCATCTGTTCCAGAAGAACCTATTCTAAGTGAAAATATCCAACCTAGCAGTGAGAAAACCTTTAGTGATCCAGCATTAATTAGACTGCAAGAAGAATTGGCACAGGCCCGAATCGAGAGACAGAAGTTGGAAGAGGATACTGTCCCAAGGAAGAAATATCAAGAATTGCAGCAACAGATGAAAATCATTCATGAGGCAGAAACTGAAGCTCATGAAAAACGTCGAGAGGCAAAGATGAAAGCTGATAAGGTAAGCATACAATTAAAACTAGCACGAAATCAGATGGATACTCTCTGATCCCTATATACTGATGTCTTAGCTTGTAGGTGCCCTGCCAAAAACTATGCTTTATTTCTGTTAGAAAGATATTTGCAATTAAAAATCAAGGCAGTTAGGGCTGGCAAATCAATAGAGCTAAGAACTATAAACGACCTAATATCATGCTACAAGCTTTACGGGGACAAAGTACAGCGCCTGTTGTGTGAGTTTTATTTGCATAATTTAATTCTTGAAAATGACTGTGAATCAAATCCTAGCCCTTTTATTGGAGATGTACAGTTTCAGGCATTCATTTATTTTGCCGTAAATCAATCAAAGTGGCTTAAAGCCTACAATGCCTTCCAAAGGCAAGAAAATGAATTGGATCTATGGGTCAAGAGTGAACCTCAGAACCCACTTCAATTATGGGCTAATCGGAAAAGTCTAATGACAAAGAAAGGTGTTACCCAAACTCTGGGGCCTATTCATAAGTCAATCATTTTGAAGGGAACAAATTATTTTTCATCTATTAGGGACCGGGATTATGTAGCAGCCAAGATCCGATGGAGAACCTCGAGTCAAAATGTACAAAATAGGGAGCCATATAATTATAGGAATTTTGGGCTAGCTACAGACCATTTCATTGCCTATAGCCATCTTGTTTTGAAAGAAGGACCATTCTGGTTAGGGTGTAGGTTCCGCAGCCCCATTATTTGGTACCTTGCTTTGGATTACAAAGTTATTTATGAGCTTCTCGAGGGACAGACAGAGCATATTCTTGAAGAGTTAGCTGCACATCATGGTTTTAGGCCTCTCAATGACAAACCTTCTCCAGTTTACTCCTTGACTGCTCTCCATGTAAATTATAGTTTTCATGAGGACATGAAAAAGGTTAAGCAGGGGGGTATGTTGGGCATTAAAAGAGGTATGAAATTCCTATGTATTTGTTCATTCTTTCACCATAAATATACTTTAGTTTGTCTTGAAAAGGTAATCTATCATGATAATTGTAAATAATTTGGAAAGGTTTACATCGAGTCTAAAAAAGGTGACTAAAGATTGTTTTTATTGTCAAATCAGGAATTCGAAGAGGTGAGTAGCTATATCAAAGGCGTGGCTAAAAACACTCTGACTCCTACTCCATTTGTGATGAACCATATTCAGCTGAAGCCAAGAAGATCTGAACGGATTGCCCGAAAAGGGCAAGAGACAACTCGACCCTAAACTAAGCAAACAGAACTGTGATAAAACAAAGAAGGTGCGAATCCCTCAAGATCGGAAGATCCTAAGGGATCGCTGCACAAACTTATCATCTTTCTTGATTTGTCCGTCCAAAGATCGAATATAAAGGCAATGATCTTTAGTGACCGGGGACGGTGGATTGTTGTTGTAAAAGACTTTCATATTTCTTTTGCAATCGAATAATTCTCGACTCTTTGTCGTGAGAAAACACTGTCTGTAATGTCTTTTTGATTAATATAAAAACACCGGTTTCATCTATTCTTTAGAATTCTGAGTTAGACCCAGCGGTACTTCACTAGTGCTAAGGGCCCGGCTCTGGTGGATTACTATGCTGTTGTATTATTAACCTTAGTTTGTTAATGCACAAAGTGTGTTTCATATTTATTTGCATTACAGAGTTGTTTCATTGATTGTCGAAGCAAATGCTAATTCATTGCTATTCCATTTATCAAACTTATTATTATCTATCAGCGGTGCTGTTCTGTAATTACAGTGAGTTGCTGTTCCATTTATTTATGGTTTGTTGTTAGATTAAAATTGGACTGTCGACAGGTTTGAGTTCAAGATTTAATTGTTCGAATTGCGTTAGAATCGTAGTTGCTGTTTCTTTCAAAGAATTGTAATTGTTGTTCCTTTATGTTGATGTTCCTTTTTAGATTTCATTTCCTTTGAGTTGTTTTCACTTGCTTTGAGATCTCTAAACTGGTGAGGATAGAGCTAATCATTCCAAGTTCCCAGATTTAGGCATCTCGCATCGATTTCTAAGGGAAAGAGTTATCGCTACTGCATCCCTGATCGATGTCCCGCAAGATTGCTGTAGTGTAGCCTTTACATTCCTGTTATTTGAAATTAGGTTCCTTTTCCAGCATTTATTACTTCTGCATTTGTATTTCTATGCTACATCTTCACAAGCATTGTCTTAGACAATTGCAGCCTCAGACAGAGTACACTCTTGGAATAAAAAGACGCTCCCAGATTGATGATTAATGTGGGATAATTAGGTGTTCAAAAGATACCTCTTTATGACTCAACAATTATAACCTTTGATGGAGGAATATCAAAGGAGAGAAGGCCTACACCACCATGGGAGGAGACATGTACCAGCATTGCCACAACCTTGGGAGAGAAGCCTTATACATTAGCAGCTAGGGCAGCCATTACATTGGAGGGAGGAGCCTTTGCAGCACTAACAGAGGTTCCCACATCTCACCAAGGTGTGGGGAGATTTCCACTTTTACTTATTGCAGTAAATTTTTCTAAAAATGGTGGAAATATGTCTTCATATGGCCCAGGATCAAACACTGTTGCTAAGGTAGAGCAACAAGATTACACTGTGCTATGCAAGCTTGAATGGTTCAAGGAAAAAATGAACCATCATTCTCATGGAACCTTGTTGAGTTGCACACAACCCTTGAGGGTGGAGTATGAATGCTTGGAGGATGGAGTGAACTTTGCTCCAAACAAATTCATGCAGAGTTAAATATTCATCCGGGAGTTGAGACATGAGATATCCAAAACACCCTGGAGGAGGGTTACAACGCTGTCAAGAGGTAGCAGCAAGGAGGCTTTTCCTTCAGCCCCCTTGGATCCTTATGGATTCAAGATGATCATCGGTGATAGATCTTCTCTAGGAGTTCTCCAAGGAGTTGCATTTCAACATCCCATGGAATGCAAGGAGAAAAATCCGATATGGGAGGCTGGTAATCTTCTTTGGAGGAGTACCAAGATGGAGAATGGTAGGAGGCATCCATCGGTGGATAAGTGGATGTGGATAGAGAGCAAGAAGCTAGAGAGCTACTTGCAAATCTATGATACTGGGCACCAAGAGGAAAAACTATGTTGGCTACTCTTGAGAGAGTTTGGCCATCATAAGACATATCCTTTTCCCAAGGGTACGTGGGAGGAGAGAACTTGGCAAGGTACTTGCATCATGGGGCAGCAAGGAGTGTGGGTGCATTATGATGATGTAATCATTATGTTTTCACCACATGAGTTGTATGATGGAGGTATGATGGGGCATCAAAGAAAATTGTTGCTTTGGAGGATTGAGAGAGAGCAAGGGTAGAGTTGCTCTCATATTTTGCATGATGTTGCAATGGGAGGAGATGGAAACATTATGAGAGGAGTATTTGAAATTGAACATGTCAGAGGATGGATTTATGAGTTGGGAGGAGCCTATTTGCATAGGTCAACAACGTTGTCACTTTGGAGCATGAGTTTGTTGATGGAGTGTTCCCAGGATCACTTCATATTCGATGCACTTGGTGGGCATAGACGAAGTGATATTGGTAGAATGATGGATGGACTCATTGGTTATTGTATTATGTTCTCCTTGACTTGGATTTACAAGCATGAGAAGGAGGATTTTCATGCTGCATGTGGTTTATTCCTCTTTATATGGATACGTCATACCACTACGGAGGGTCTATCTGTGGATTTAGTCACCATCCTGCTTTCATTACATGGTAAGAATGTTGTTTTGGCATTAATTGATTGTTCAACACAATATTTGTATACTCTTACCATTTCCTTGCAGTGCATTGCTCTATAAAGGGGCAAGTTTCTCTTTAGGCTCCATGGACCATTTTTGGTCAGCTATTATGATGGAGACAACCATCTATTATATTATCTGGGGTAAGTGTTTGGTCACTCTTTATATGCTCAGTTGATACACTCAGCCATGTACTACTTGCTAGTAGATGTGGTGACTTGCACAACTAGCCATCTATCAAGAAACAACTTGCCATGCTATTTTCTGAAGCTGCATTGGGGAAGACTGTGTTGTGACCACTTGGGAGACTGTTGGTACCTTCCAGCGCCACATAAAACCTTTAGTATTTCTTTCATTATGATGATGATCATGATCCTATCTGCTGATATTATTCTTGATTTTATGAGGAGCATGATTGGAGGAGAAACACATGGGGTGGATGTGTTATTGGGGGAGGAGCATCCCCACACTTTCTGTATGACATTTTTTAAGGGGAGCATGGGAAAATACATGGCCTCTACAGTAAAATATTTGTTTCCTAATGAGGAGGACCATGAGATGGATGGGATGCCATATGGTGGTGATTTCTTATCCATCATGTATGAGATGGTTTGGGCCAGCTTGATTCACAGTGCTAGGAGAGGGACCTTTGGAGGTCTAGCTTCCTTCTTGCCATTTGAGGGCAACAGTATTGCAGCCCAAGATCATAAAATTATCTACACTCATCTGAAGTGGAGAGGAAGACAACGTGGGGTAGGCTATCGTGTCTACCATGTTTAGATTTTCAGCCCACCTATTCTGCATGAGCTCAAGGTGGAAGAGATCCTTCATGAGTTGCCATCCTGGAGGGTGACTCATTTTGTTTGGTTGATAGCTTGGGGAGGAGAGACTCAAATGGGGATGATGAATCCCAATATATATAAGCCCTAGTGCTTCAAGAAGACCTTAAAACAACCCATTTTTGCCTCCATGGATGTTTCACTGTCACATAATGTTAGCTATTTGGGATGTTCCCTAATAGATGGCTTGCACACTTTGGAGGGGTAACTTGGAGATATATTGATGATGCAGCACCTTGATCCTTGGAGGATTTCATCTTATGAGGCTACTACAGGGGAGAAGAGGATGTGCTTGAGTCATATCATTACAGTTGCTTGAGGACAAGCAACATTTGGGAGGGAAGGACTGTAATATTCCAAAATTTGCACACAAGCAAATTGGAATATTAGATTTTGATGCTTTCACTTAGGAGAGGAATAAATTGGAAAGGAGGCCCATGAAAAATAAATATATGAATAAATTCCACCTTATTAAGAAAGTATATCACCTTAGGAGTTGTATTTACACTTCCAAGTGTGAACAAGGGTAAAATAGATGGGGACATAGTCAATTTTGACTAAGTCAACATGCATTCTTGAGGAGGAAGAAATCACCCAAGTAAACTAGCTCAATGTGAACAAGGATCAGCGTAGACACACATATGAGAACCAGATTGAAGATTCCTTAGTGTGAAAAGAGGCATTGCAGGTGGATTAGTCCCAGTTGACAAGTCAACAACGCTGCTACAAAGGGGAGGGAAACCAACTAGGGCAACCCAGTTTTGAAGGAGGAAACTTCACTAGGAAGTCACCTCAACAATGTGTGGGGTCCAGGGTGAGGAGGCTCACCAAAGATAAAAATGAGGGCATATAATCCAAGAGATCATTCAATATTCAAATATCTTTGGTCTTCTGACTATTTTCATGCTTAAGCTGTTTAGCCAGAGTTGCTGCACTGCTAAGTGCAAAGAATTCCTGTGCGGGGATTCCATCCTCTCTTTGAATCAGCTTGCTTAAGGGATCAAGAGGGAAGGATTTGAGCTTAAATTCATCATTTTTCCTGGGTCCATTAATCCATATTCATCCACAGTGCAATTTCCTTCAGAAACTGCATCCTCTCTGCAGTTGCAGCAGTTGCAGGGTTAGACCCTGCTATTTTGTACTAGTCTCTGAGGAGGAGGTGCTTATTTCCCTCCAAAGGATCTAATAAGAAGGTCCTTGGAATTTTTTTGTATTATTCAGCTTTTCTATGTCATATTCAGCCATTATTAATGTATATTTGTAGTATACTACGTTATTTTCTGCAGTCCTACTTTTTGTACATGTATATTGCCGGAAACTCTTGCCGGGTGTCTTTTTCTTTGTGTAAAAGAGGTTAAACCTCCATTTCTCTGTTATTTGATTAATAAAAGCTCCATATCAGTATTATTTCATCATTTTCTGTATAAACCCTCATGGGAATTACGCTCTCAGAGTCTTCAAAAAAATTTTTGTAGAGAAGTCATGGGATCAGGGTGTTTTTAAGCAGTATTGAGTCGGGGAGATATGTTTAATGCAACTAGTTTCATTTGTTTCACCTCCAATTCTGAAAGTGGGTTGTATATTGTATAAAATAAGGAATACAAGTCCCATTTCTCACTTATTTATCGTAATTTTCTGAAGACAACTGTTTTATGCCCTATATTGCTGCATTTCCCCACCCAGGAAGGAGAATATAGGCCATATTGTTACTGAGATTCTTTCATCTGCTAGTATGATGTTTTTTTACATGTAATGAGTTGCTCTAAATTTCCATTCTCATGATCTCCTGAAGCTCCACATTGGTAATAACTCAAATTATTCCCAATAGTGTAGTTGTTCCCATTTTGGGATATTACATTGACAGAGTATTTCCTTCCTCTGACTCTGCCTACTAGGATGGTTACTACTGCTTCCACTACCTCACCAATGAGTATTTCCACTCCAAAGACACAACATGGGCTCTCTTCTTTTTTCCTCATCAACTTGGTCTTTTTTCTCTTTGTTCCTACAACCCCATTCCTTCCACCTTCCTCACCCTCCAGCAACCTTTCGATAGCATCTGGTTCTTCTAGAATAAGAAACCCAAGTTTCCCTTACCCAGTATGATGAGAAGCCTCCCGAGAAAAGCCTCCTGCTCCTAGATGGCTTCTTGTCATCTGGCCACCCAAAATACCTCCTGCCTATTCTATCCTCTATGAGATCCTGAAAGCCTTCCATGTTCCTCCACTAAAACCACAGGTTGATGAGCCCCTGCCTCTCCCAAAGCCCTCTGCCTGAAAAGACTAGGGTTTCCAGACAAACCCTTAGCTACCTCTGGCCCCGAACTCACCACTTCACTCCCCTGTGAGAAAAGAAAATTTTCTAGGAAACTAATTCCCTGCCACTGATGTGGGTTCTTTTGTGCACTAGGAGCATCCAACTAAGCTCCTGTGTGCAGATCCAGAAATATATAGCTCTCTCCCAAGAAAACCTTAAGACCAACAGAACTCTAAATACCACAACTAGCAACTATGTCTTCCAACCCCCTTGAGAGAAACAAGATTGATGAAATACCTGGCGGTGTAGGGTTTAACTGATTTTTCGAAGCTTGAGTGACTACTTGCTTCTCAAGAAACGATGAAAACTGGAGTGGCCCTAGTTCATTCTCTTCCTTCCATGCGAAATTGAAAGTACTCTGAAATATTTCTTCCATGAGAGTTGCCCCATTTGAAAAACCCCAGGCCCCTTCTAGAGCTTTTTTCTTTAGGCCTATGTCACCAATGGCCAGAATATACCACTCCAAATTTCTTGCTGACACCTCATGCCCCCAAACCGCTAACAGGTCTTTCGGCACCGGTTCTAAATCAACCAAATCCAATTCAAAACCCATCTTAAGTGTGTGCTTTAGCATCTAAAAAACCGCTCCGACAACACAAGACCTTCTGCAGCACCAAAATCTCATACACACACCACCGTCGAGCAGTAGGGTTCAGGTTTGAGTGCGCTGAGATGGAAATCCTAACCCAACTTAGCCGAAAGAAAACCCAAGCCTGATATGGCCGTCTATGGGGAGTACAAATGTCTGATGGGGTTTGACAACCCAAGACGACTCTCATGTCGAGGATCCTCTTGGAACATTGTCTGTGGCCTATTTCAGAGCACTTACAAACCTTGGCTTCTACCATGATTAGGGTTTCAACCCGTCTTCTTCGTCCTCTCCTCCCTCATTTCCATGAAACCTTTATTTCCCTTTGTTATATTCACTTTCCTAATGATTTACATAACACACTTCATTCTTTTCTTGAAACTGAAAAATTAACAAAACATGAAAATTATTAGATGACATGACTGGCACAAAAGAATATCTCCAATGTTGATTCCTCCACGATTACCTACCAATTATACTACCACTTTCTCCCTTTAATTGCTTGAATTTCCCCTTTTTGGAGATGGATGTGATCAAGTGTGGTGGCATTAGATGTGCTATGTAACTTAGTTGCTGAACCATCCATCCTCCATACTATATGTATTACAGTATTAGAGCCTTTCTATCTCGTAACATTGCAGCTTAGTGCAACCTCGGAGCCACAACACATCGCAACTATTTTTAAAAGAAACATTAAGAAATCATAAGATTATGATTCCTTCAACCCATTTTCTCTTTTCACCCTTTTCGTTTTTCTTCCATGGGACCAGATGTCATGACCGATGGCTTGGCGCTTGGGTCCTAAGGAATCCAAGCTCCTGTCAGGGGCCTATTTCCCTTTGTAAACACTCTATGCCCCTGGTTCTTCAGGTTTTCATAACCAAGCACCACCAACACACCAGAGCTCCTTTGATCAGAATTTTTTCCAAATTGAAATTGGAATAGAGTTATGATGTTTCCTTCCTCTGATATTCTTTATATAACTTAGGTGCCCAACCCTCTCTATGACTTGGGTCCTTTGGCTCTTCTACGATCATACACCCAGAAAAATTAGAATATCCCTAGTTTGTAACTTATTCAAAATGCAAATAGAATGGAGTTATGATGCCTCCTACCTACGATAAACTGACCTTTGAAATACTTTCCACACCTTTACAGCACTAGGTTATAAGGCCTGTTGTATGTCATTGGTTATTTTTGGTCCCCATGGCCAAGTGCCAATCATACATCGGAAGCCCCTTTCATTGGAAATTTTTTGATTTGCAAATACACAGGAGTTCCAAAATCTCTTCACTCCAAAATTCTGACCTTTGAGATAACATCACGTTGAGGTCATCATCTCCACATGGCTCCTCTTGGGTGGTGACACGTGTCACACATATTTTCCCCACTAGGCGACCTAAAAACTCTGAAACTAACAGTCGCATGTCCTATGTACTGCCACGTCATGATGATGTCATCTTCCTTTTCAGCTCCTTAGGTCTAATCACTTAATGCTATGTGTCCCGTGTTGGGGAGAGAGAAAGGGTCTCTCGATACTTTTTTTTTCTAACGATTTCCTTTGTAATTCTATTTGTCCACGACCATTGGAGATTTCAAATAAATATTTACGAGGTTCCAACCTTTGAGGTTTTGATATGCCTTTCTTCCGACTTCCTGCTCTGATATTACATTTCAGGTTCACTCTTAAATAAACCACCAAGGTCTCCATGTTCCGACCTCCAATATCCCAAAATTTTGATACACTGCCTGCCGGTTCTTCTAATATAAGGCCCCAATATTTTGATCCTTTCTCCAATATCCCTCATTTCGAGAATCACCAGCCTTATGGTTGACCTTCCTTTCATCTTTCAGAATTCAAATCTCCCTCTCGGATTTCGTTTTGGACAACCAAGATTGCACGCATATTTCTATGTACTGGGGATGAAAAATAAGACCATTTGACACAATTTCTAGAGGGTAAGACAGGTGACAACATCAGCTCCAATTGGGGATAATTGGGGATAATGTGTTGCAAGAAATGCATTGAGAACCTGCAGATTAGTTCCTCTATATATTGGGCATGGATTCGTTTTATCCAAGTACATAAAAAACAAAAGAATAAGAAGTAAGAAATTAAAATATCACTGGTATCTACAATGGCTCATCAATATACAAAATGGGTGAAGATGGACCTCTTTAAGACTAAAAATAGAGCTTGAGAAACTGCCCATTCACAAGAAGTTCAAGCACCTCTCCAACCAAGTTTTCTAGTAAGAAGGTGTTGTTTCCTTTTGCTTTAGATATCTTGAATGGTCCAAACCATAAGGGATCAAGCTTCCCATGCTTTCCTTTGTCTTCTCTCCTAATATCCTATCTAAGCACCAAATATCCTGTTTGTAAGGATATTTTCCTTATCTTTTTATCAAGAAGAGACTTCATCTTTTCCCAATATTTAATTAGATTCCAAGTTACCTCCCCTATGGTTTCTTGAAGTTATACTAGTTGATTTATTATCCTGGTTAGAGAATTTGTCTCCTCCTCAACATCCTGTATAATTTTAACCACTAGCATGGATAGTTGGACTGGGAAAATTGCAGCCTTTCCATATACCAACTAAAAAGGAGACTTACTACTTGACCTATTGGTATTAAGTATATTGGCCCATAGATACTATTTTAGTTGTGAGTCCCAGTTTTTATGATTGTGTGATATGGTATTTTTCATAATCCTCACTAGAATTTTATTTGAATATTTAACCAATCCATTTCCTTGCAGATAGTAGATGATGGATTTCCCCACGATGATGTTGTACTTTTGGAAAAAAACTAAGAAACTTGGCTAACTTAAACACCTAAGAATTTCCAGTGATAATATTCCTTGGATAGCTAAATCTAGCAAGGATATTCTCCTCCATGAACTTAATTAACACTGCATTGGTTGCATTTCTGGGTGGGATTTCCTCCACCCATTTTGTGAAATAATCAATGGTTGTAAGTATTCATTTGTGTTGACTGCTGGATGGTGGATGTATTTTTCCAATGAAGTCTAGCCCCCATTTCCTGAAGGAATCCTCCACAAAAACAAGGATCAAAGGGATGGGTGCCAACTTATGTTTCTCTACAAAAATTTGACATTTTTCACAAGACATACATAAGCCTAAACCTCACCAAACCACTTGGGCCAACCCATGTTGAATCTTCATCCGGTAACTTCTTCCACTTGATAATATACTATGAAATTTATCGATTCTGTAGCTGTCAAGTTCTTGTTTCCATGACGTTTCAGGTTCCAATATGATTTTTCCTTCTTCGTCAAGTTTTGGCAATATTTTTTGAACAAGGAGATTGTCACCTATAACCTTCTTTAAGCATGAAACATGGAAAACTGGTTGAACTAAGGAAGATATCAGAAGATCCAATTTATATGCCATAATACCAAACTTTTGCAACACTTTGTAACGACCATAATACTTTTGTAATAATTTATTATCATTCTTAGCTTTCTTGAGGGGCATTTGTTTGTATGGTTGTAGCCATAAAAATACCCATTCGCCTACATCAAAACTTCTTTCACTGCGATTTTTATATGACTGTTGTTTCATTCGATTTTGTGCCAAGGTGAGGTTATCCTTTAAGAGTTGGAGAACTTGTTTTTGATGCTCAATGTGATATTCCACTGCTTGAACCTTAGAATGTTCTCCTAAATATGACGTGATGGAGGGTGGATGACATCCATAAAATTCCATAATTTAGGTCATTTTTTGCTGCAATATGGAAGGAAGTGTTATACCACCATTCAGCCAGAGGTGACCACTTGAACCATTGTGTTTGTTTATTAGATACAAAGAAACTAAGACATCCTTCCAAAAATTTGTTCGCCATCTCAGTTTTCCCATCAAATTGAGGATGCTATGATGAGCTATGAGCTAATTGAGTACCCAAACAATAAAATAATTTTGTCCAAAAAATTCCTAGAAAAATGGGATCTCTCTCACTTACAATATTATTTGGGTTTCCATGTAGCTTTTGAATTGTTTCCATAAATACATTAGCAATTGTACTGGCTTTAAATGGATGAGATAATGCACAAAATTGTGCATACTTGGTAAGTCTATCAATACCACCATGATGAGAGTCTTTCCTTTCGACTTGGGTAAACCTGTGATAAAATCCATGGAAACCTCCTCCCAAAGTTGACTTGGAATGTATAAAGGTTGTAACTGACTTGGGGTCTTAATTGTCTCAACTTTATTTTGTTGGAAAACTAAAAATTATGCCACAAAATTTTGAATGTTAGATTTAAGGCCATCCCAAAAAATTTATCTCTTGTCCCTGTGGTAATTTTAAAAAAATCCTAAGTACCCTCCAAAGGGAGAGGTGTGCAATTCTAAAATAATATTTTGTTTGAGTTGGGAATTCTTACAAAAAGCTATATTTGTACTATAATGAATCATTTTTCCAGCTAAATGTTTCAGATTTACTGGATCTTTCTACAAATTTTGAATGAGTGTTCCATTCATCCCTTACTTCGGTTATCCACTCAGGTTGAATAATAGAAATGGCACAAAGAAATGCTTCCACATCCTCATCCTTTCTTGAGAGTTCATATGCAACAAAATTTTTCTTCCCTTTTTTGTAGATGATTTCAAAGTCATAACCCAACATATTTGTGGCCCATTTTTCTACTCTTTTGAAGATAATCTTTGTTCCAAAAATTATTTAAGACTATCATGATAATTTTTTACCTTGAAGTGTCTTCCCATTAGGTAAGGACGCCATTTCTTTAGTGCATGTAGTATTTCCAACATTTCCTTCTCAGAAATAGGTTTTAGTAAATATTTTCTTTTGATTGGACCACTTTCAAAAGCAATGGGTCTTACTTCTTTCATTAAAACTGCACCAATTCCATTTCCTAAGGCATCACATTCCACAATAAAGGTTTTTGTGAAGTTTGGCATATCTTAGACCGGTGATTGGCACATTTCCTTTTTAAGATTTTCAAAAGTCTTACTTGCTTCTGGAGTCCAAGAAAATGCATCTTTCTTTAGTAATGATGTTAAAGGTGCCGACATTCTCCCATAATTATTAACAACCTTGTGATAATAACCTGTTAACCCTAGAAATCCTCGAAGATGCTTGATGGTTGTAGGTATTTTCCATTCCTTAATGGATTTAATTTTGTTAGGGTCTACCTTAACGCCCTCATGAGATACAATTTTGAAGTTTCTTGTTCCTTTTCTTCCTCCTCTTCACAATCTATGTAAAATAATTTTCTCTTAGCACACTTATGACCTTTAGTGTATTTTATATCACAACTGTATCAAATCCCTTTTGCTTTTTTTTCTTCCAATTGTTGTGGTGTCAACCTTGTAGGTTGTGGAAGTCTAGGAGTAGCAACACTTCCATATTTCATTGTGAGTGCTAGGATTCCTTGTCGCCATAATTTTTCTTTCAATTTTTCTTACCAACCTGAATTCCTTCTCCAATAAATTAGGTTCCCAAAGGCAAACCTCATGTTGGATGTTATCCTTTAAAGTCCCTATCAAGGTATCAATAATGTGTTCCTCTAGAATATCAATTACCCTTATATTCAATTTTTGGAAGTCCTCAATGTGCTCCACCATTGAGCCCTTTTGTTTGAGATTTATCAATTAGCTAAAGAATGTGTTACTCTTTGTATCCTCATAATGTGTTATCATTTCCTCCGTAAAAATTGACCAAGTGAAAAATTTTTTACTAGAGAAAATCCAACGATACCATACAAATGTATTTTGTTCTAAATATAAAGTTGCAATCCATACCTTCGGTGCGTTTTGCACATTATGGAGATCAAAATATTACTCCATTTTTAGTATCCATGTTATGAGATCCTTGCCATCAAACTTCCTCATATCAATCTTTGGAATATGGTGGGTCTTCAATACAACATTAGAGTATATGAAATCATGATTAACATTTCTTTTTTTCTCATCACGAGTTTCATCTACTACCATTTCTTCATCAGGAATCATTTCTTATAGTAGCTTTGTCAAACCTTCCTTCAAACTTTCCATGCCTGCTTTTAGACCATTCTTCATGTCTTCCAAGTTTCCTTTCAATTTTTATTCTATACCATCGATCTTAGATTCCACGTCATTCGTTAAACCATCCATCTTATGTTCTGTGTCTTTCTTCAAACCATCGATATTAGCTTCCATTTAATTTTTTGTTACTGTTTGCGAGAGATAAATTTGTTGCACTTGGTCTCATAATTTTGATATATCATGTTGCACTTCTTCCTCTTCATGAGTCATAGTAGAGCCTCTGAGGGCTTAATGGGTGTGGAATTATTTTTGGGGGGAATTTTAGAACCCAATACTAATATCTGTTCTTCAATATGCTCTTGGAATCACTTCAAAATACTTTTTCAAACAAGACTTATGTAATTTTAAAATAACATTACACACATTTTTCTTACTTTTGAGGAGCTCGATATTGAAACTGATGTATCTCTGTAATTTTAGGTCCCCATGATTTTATCTTTGGTCCTGTAGTATCCATCTAAGGTTTCTTTCCAATACCATAGGTCATACCTAAGATTCTTGAAGATAAAGTTATGCCCGATCTCCCACAATGACCTAATTATGGACTAGTTCAATACAATGAACTTGTACGACATGCCAAGTATCCCTGTATGAATTAAGGTTATTTACATGTTTGTAATTTTATTGTTGTTGTGGTTATATGCATGGTAGATGCTAGTAAATTAGTGTGGTCATATGAATGTGTGTCAAATACTGAATTAGATGCTAGTGAATTAGTATGCATGTGTTGTTATATGCATTGTTGTTTTTTTTATGTTAGTTAACTTGATGATTATGTTATATGCTGGTGATAAGTATGTTATATGTTAACTTGTTGTTGATTTATGTTATTTAACTTTATTA
Source organism: Pinus albicaulis (assembly GCA_034641835.2). Lineage (NCBI taxonomy): Eukaryota > Viridiplantae > Streptophyta > Pinopsida > Pinales > Pinaceae > Pinus > Pinus albicaulis. The sequence goes on from CM076576.1 coordinate 36,592,138, forward strand.
TTAAGGTTGGTGCATGAAGATCTTGATGTTATATGTATCATGTTAAACTATATTGCCCTATACAAATGGTTATCATTACGATATTCATGTATGAGATTGCATATATGTGATATTGTATTATACTAATTTGGAATGACTATGCAGATGTGATTGTTATGCATGAATGACAATTGTTTATGAACTTGTGAGGTGAACATGTTAGCTAGTTATTTTTATGGATAACATGACCTTATTTATCTTTGAGTTGATATGTTGAGAAACTATATTGTGCTAATCTATGTTGATTGTGCAGACAAGATAGTCTCCCCTGAGATATATTAAGGTATGAGTTTTCTTATGTTGTCTACTTGGTGCTTGAATATTTTATTATGTCGTCTATTTAGTGTTTGATTGTCTAGTGTATATTATGTCACCTCATTGATTTATATAACATGGTATGTTTATAGTTTGTTTGAATATTTCTTGAAGAACTAATCTTGTTTTAAGACAATTTTACTAACATTATATGTGGTGAGATAACTAATATCTACTTGAGTGTAAGTAGGTGATAGTTTTAGCATTATGTACTATGAGTGATGAATGTGAGTTGACTATTGGTTATGACATGAATATTCATCCTGGTAAAGGTTGATTTAAAATTAATATACATGATGTCTTGATCTTTGGAACATATGGCTGACATGTGTGTTCAATTACAAGGAAACATTTTTGGCACAACAAAGTAAGATAGCTAGTATATTGTGTATTTATTTATGCACTGACAATTATGTGTTTATTGTGGTATGATGTAGGGGATTGCGTGGAAAAGAGACTACCATGAAATATATGAAAAGGCTCGGTTTGATCTTTCCCTTGAAAGATTTGGGAAACCATGGGGATTGAGTCATGGTGTTTGTTGCTAGTCTTGTGCTTTTGGTATTTTATAATTTGTTTGTGCTTGATTTGTAGTTTTTCTTATGTCTGGTGCAAGGCCTTGCTACTTTGTTTGTGGTTTCATATTGTTATTGGTTTTCATGATTTTTTTATTTTTTTTATTTTTCTTGTATTTTATTTTTTGAGGGTCATGGGAATTGGTTTCGGAAAGAGGAAATTTAATGGAGCTCGGGGATAGCTTTGTGGTATCGAACAGGTAATGTAAGACTCAGATGAATCTCGATGCATGAGTAAAGGGAAACTGGACATAAGAATATGAAAATCGATTGGATTGGTTAGGTCCATTGGTGTAAATGGACAATGGAAGTATAGTCATGAGCAAGGTTTCTTGGTAGAGACAATGTGTTTTTGGATTTGCAGCACTATTTTCGTGTATATGTTGTTCATGTTGTATATTTAGTGATTGTACATATGGTGATGTGGAAATGTTTTATATGTAGTATTGTGTACATATGATGTTGTGTTCCTGTTGTATATATGGTGTTGTGTGTATATTGAATATCCAGTTATGGGTATATATGGTGTTGTGTACATGTTGGGTATGCGGTGTTGTGTACATATCCTACTGTGCACATGTTGGATATGTGGTGTTGTGTTCATATGGTATTGTTCGCATGTTGGATATTCAGTGTTGTGTACACAGGGTGCTATGTACATGCTTTATATGTAGTGCCATGCACATATGGCGTTGTGTGCATGTTGTACATGTGCTGCTATGTAGATATGGTGTTATGTGAATGATTGTACATGTGGTGTAGTGTGCATGTAGTATTGTGTCCATGTTGTACATGTGGTGATGTGTGTAGGTGGTGTTGTGTACATGTCGTGCATGTGGTGTTGTGTGCATGTAGTATTGTGTACACGTTGTGAAGATGGTGTGGTGTACATGTGGCATTTTGTACACATTGTGCAGGTGGTGTTGTGTACATGTGATGTTGTGCACACGTTATGTAGATGGTGTTGTGTATAAGTGGCACCATGTTCATATTTTTCATATGGTACTAGTATACATGTGGTATTGTGTACATGTCGTACATGCTATGTTGTGGGCATGTGATACTATGTATGTGCATTGTGTAGTCATGGTATCATGACATGTGTATTCGTTGTGTTTTACTATGTGTGTGTATATGCATTGTGTTGTGTCAAACACTGGGTATAGGTTTATGTGTTGTATGTCAGGTGTAGGTGCATGTATTATATGTTGATGTATGTTGTGTGTGGTTGCATGTGTGTGATGCACACTTTTTTTATTTGTATGTGGTTGAAGAGAAGGAATTAGGTTATAGAAGAGAGGAATAACCTGTTATTGAGTTTTGTAATTACCCAACGTTTCGGACTGTCTAAGTGAGTCCATCATCAGGGGTAGACAACCAAAGTTCTTTGAAAAGAAGAGCAAATAGGGCAAAGGGATAGAGGTATAAATAGTAAAAGGTGAGGAGTTTCATGAAAGGTCGGCCTTTTTTTTTTTTTTTTTAATATGAGACACAACTATTGAAATATTTAATTAATTTTATTTATTTACTTTTATTTTTATTTTATTTATTTTGTTTATTTTATTTATTAATTGTTATTTATTTATTTTTTATTTTATTTTTATTTCATTAATTTGTATTTATTTATTTATTAATAAACTAGATTATGTGTTTATTTATTTATTTATTTTATTTTATTTTTTATTTATTTTATTTTATTTTATTTTATTTATTTATTTATTTTTTAATCTATATAAATAAATAATCTATTATTTAAAGAGCTTAATTTAATTTAATTTAATTTATTCTTCTCTTTCTTTCTTTTTTTATTTTTTTATTTTTTATTTTTTATTTATTTATTTTATTTATTTATTTATTTTTATTTATTTTTATTATTTTTATTATTATTTTTAATAAGTATAAACATAATTAAGTGTACAAATAAAACCTTAATTAATTAAGTATTAGAAATGTTTTAGAAGAGTAGAAGATGTTTTTAAATTAATGAATTATTTAATTTGATATGTTAATTTAGATTATATAGATATCGAATAGTTTGTAAAATTGTTTAATTTGATATGTTTATTATTAAATTATAATAATTTTGTATAGTATGTAAAATTGTTTTTATTTAATTAATCAATTATTTATTAAATTATCTACTTGTGTAATTTATTTATTTATTTATATGTTTTTCGGGTGTGGCAATCGATCTGATGTGCATATGGAGAGGACAAAGCATAATGGTAGAAGCCAAGGATCAATTAAAGGATAAGTATAATTATTCTATTTTAGCTTTATTATGCATGTGATATTTGATTCTGAATCATGATGATTACGTGTGATCTATGACTCTTGTTTATGATGGTTACATGTAATATTTGATTTTGATTTATGATGGTTACATTTTGAGCTAACCAGATGTGATATATTTATACATGATTATTGATCAAATAGCTATTTTGACTTGTTGTGACAGGAACTGAACATGATTGAAAGTGTGCCTTATTGACGAGCTACCAAAAGGTATGATTTGAGTTTTTTTTTTTTTTAATCTAATGTGTTAGCCACCTATAAATTTTTATCAAGAAAACAGGTGGCTAAATTTTTTTCTGAGCCTTCAAGAGATACATTTCCTTTGAAAACCTATCTTTCTTGAAGCCTCCATTTGTTTTTTATCTTTTGAAGAGCCCTTACTACTGTTTCCATTTAAAAATCTTCACTATTTGTGAAAGAAATTTGCTCAGAAAAAAGCCTCCATTTGCTCCATTTTATCCCTGCAAATTCCCCATTTTCACCTCTTTTTCACTCTAAAATCCCTTCCTAAGTCATCTAAATCATCAAATTCCCCTTTAAAAACCTTGTGAATCCCTTCATTTGGTTAAAAAACCCTTTTTCCTTTTACCAGAACCCACTGTTTAGCCTCAAAAACTCTGTTTTTGGCCTAAAAAACCCACCTTTCACCTTATAATAGACTTAAGCCCCTTTTGGCCTGACCCTTAGCCATTTTCCACATAAGACCGGCGCAAGGACCAGGTGCTAATCCCTCGGGCGCTAATCACAATCAGAAGTTTGTTGTGAGCGCTTTTCCTTTGTTAATTAAAAATTCTCTGATGCGATTGTCATCCGTTCTGTCGACCTCCGCTGTGATATCAACCATTGATCTCTATAGATCTAACGGCCAGTGCTTAGGTCTCAACGCGCCCATCACACCTTTCATTACCCCCCGATTGTATACAGACCATTGATTTCCCTTTTAATCCGACGGCCCTCGCATGATCGCTGATCACAAAATCTTAATGTGCCACCATTTGCCCCTTCCGATCCGCAATTTTCCAATTCAGTCCTGGCCATTGAATCCACAAGAACCAATGGTCAATATTCGCCGCGCCTTTGTTCACAGAGCCCATCATCACCCCAACGGTTTTAATCTGGACCGTTGAATCCACAAGAACCAATGGCCCAGATTTAATCGCGCTCTGCCCATTTGCCCTCGTCGTCTCCCCTCCGATCAAATCCTGACCGTTGATCTCCCCTTTGATCTGATGGTCCACACGTAATCGCAACATCAACACTCGTAGTTTTAGCCCCCTGCCTTTCTCGAATGCGATTAGATCTCCACCATTGATCTCTTTAGATCTAACGACTCTCATTCTCCTCGCCCTTTCACTTGCCCCTTTGCCTCTGCTTTCTCTTTAAATCTCCGCCGTCCATCCCGAAGATTTGATGGTCAAGATTCAATCCGCCGTTGACCCTTACCACCTTAATGATTGCGCATCTTTCCATATCATGCTCCCATCTCCACTGTCATATCTCCCCGCCTTTAATCCAACGGTTGTGGTGCATATCGCGTTATTTTGGCGTCTGAAGTTTAATGCTTCAAATTTACGCGATGAAAGCGGTTTTGAGAAGGACACGTGTCTGGCAGCGATGCATATCCCATTATTTTGGAGGAATTTCAAAACCACTTCGAAGTCGTGCGAAACTAGCTGTTTTCTCACCGAAACCACCCCTCCCCGATACAATTCCTGTTTAATCCTGGCCGTTGATTGTTTGATCTTACGGTTCACATTGCATCGCGTCCTCATCCATATTTCTCCATCGGAGCTTCCAAAGGATTTCATCAGAATATCCCCACCGTTGATCTCCTCCTGAGATCCAACGGTCCACATTAAATCGCCCTCGGCCCTTCCAGTCCCACCACCAAAGGCCCCAATTTCCTTCATTTTTCCCATTTTCCTTTGTATTCGCCCAACATTAAACTTTTGTGTTTTTAACACTAAAGTATTTTATTCCGTCTAACCTTCTAAGACAACTTTGCCGGTTAATCCTGACCGTCGATAAAAATATGTCCATCTAATCCAATGGCCCGGGATCGTCCTCGCACCAAACCTTCATCAGCTCAGTTTTTCACCATCCGCCATGATTTTTCTACCTTCCCTTCATTACATCCACGATGTCCATCACTGCGCCAACATCTCCACAGGCCTCCACAGCACCCTCCTCCACTTCTATGGATTTCTATAACAAGTTTATTATGTTTTGCAGGATCACAAATGGTGAAAACCGTTCTTTCTACATAGTCACTATCATGGTGATTCAGGGTTCAAAATGCCATTCTTTCAGAGCCGAAAATTACATGGAAGACACCCGAGAGTTTTTAAATCATATTTTCATTAAAATATCTGTGTTAAACCCTGTTTCAAACCTTCCAATGCCATTAAAACTTGTGTATTCACAGACAGATCAGAAGTGAAGCAGAAAATAGTATCAGTGACTGTTTAAAGAGATTTAAAGCCATTATTGAAGATTAAATGCTTTAATCCAGTGTTTAAAGGATAAAGACACAAATTGAAGACCTTATAGATGATCTAGAGGCCTAATAAGGCCTAAAGAAAATGAAACAAGCCATATCAGCGTTTTCACATCAGCAGAATGTTCTTTCCCAAGAAAGGACGAGTTCCCATAATGTTTTTATTCTCCATCAATGTTTCTGAGAAGATCACCACCCTGACAATAGTCCTAAGATTTCCAGAGCATTAGTTACATAGTATGGCAGGCCTGAAAGTCATTTATCTGCCTCACTTGTACTAGAGTACAAACAGAGTACAAAACAACCAGAAAGTACTTCAAGAGACATACTTGGAGTTATTATCAGCCTATCGAAGACTACTAACACACCCAAAGAGTACTAAAAGTCAATAAGGGATATTAAAACAGAATGGGCCTCAAGCACTCTTCCTCCTCTGTTTTAATGTTTCATTTAAAGCTCTATCTACCTCTACTGCCTCTCTTTCAGCTATAAGAACTTAAGAAAAATACATTGTAATGTTGTTGTTTGGATAACCGTGGATTGCAATCTGTTTATTTGAGATAGAGTTCAGTGTATTTTAGTTGTAAAATAGGCTAAGGAGATGATTTCAGACTGAATATCAAGCTATTGGACAATGATGTATGTGACTGGAGTTTCTCCTTAATATGACAAGCATGTTCATTGGTGCCTGATTTAAAGCAGCGGTGCTGTGTTCTATCTTTGTCTATGTTTTCCCTATGTAATTCATCGTATTTCATTTCTCTGATAAGAAATCAGTAATCTGGCTTAGGATATACCCTTGCATGGTACCCTAATGTTTCCTGCTCTTCTTATCTTGGATGTTTTCTACTAATCGTGTGATCTAAGAACAAAATTGAGATAATTTAACCAGTATAGTAGTTAGTTATTCACTGCTAACTGATGTGTGAATTTAAGAGTTTGTTTTTTTAGATGTTCTTGTCTGGTTTTAGCTGAAATAATTGCGATACTAGGAGATTTAGAGTTGATTTTGCCTCACTAGGGTCCTCTTCCAACTGTTAAGTCTTTCTAAGATCCCTTAAGTTGGATGTCAAAGAATTGAAAGTTAAAAGCCTTTCTCTGATCTTAGGCTTCAATTTGCGTCAAACCTTAAGTGTTTTCTATTGTTTGAAGAGTTAGCCTCATTAGGAGTTTAGTCATAGACGGTTAAGGCATGCCCTGTCCCTAGATTTGCTCCTAAGTGGTCACCTTGGAAGGTTTCATTGTCATTCACCTTCATTCCTTATCATTTCATCCCATACTATCATCTTTAGAGATCCTCTGTTTTAGATGACTAGCCCATTTGAAAGCCTTGGATATTGAATTGCAAGTAAACCCTTTTATGACCCCATTGGCCAATGGACTTGAGTTCTCTTTGAATTATCTTCCCATTGCAAAAATCCTTTTTTGCCCACTTCTTTGTCTTACATTGAAACCTTCTTTCACATTTTCCAACAACCAAAACAACCAAGACAAACAAACAAACAAAACAACAACCCTTGTGCCTTATAACTAGCTTAATACCTTAAAACTGAACTTCAAAGATACATATTTCTTTACATTTATAGAGAGATCCCTCTCTGGATCCAGGAGGGCTAGATCCTGAGGTCCCAAAGTGGTTTGATGTTGTCTTATCATTTGGTATTACCAAATCTGCCAAATCATAGGAACCCCAACATAATGGAAATTATTTGCTTGGTACAGGAAATCATGTAATGCCGAGTTTGGGATGGTTGAAATCGACTGCAAAGAACTAGAAATGTCAGCAAAAATAATTGTAACATGCAAAAATATGTTTCTATTACACTTTATGATTAGGGCCATTGTGGGACAATGGTACCCAATAGTGTCCATTGATTTCCATGAGCATGTTATTACAGATACAATAGTTTTGAGGCAGGTATATGCCTTGGTTTTTGTATCTTCTGATGTGAGGAAGCCTTGCTAAGGGATGGATTGACCGGGATGGGGGTGCTAGCGAAACTTGGAAGGTGTTTGACTACACGGAAGGGGGTGACTGAATTTTTCCAAGAGACTGTGTAGCAGAGAAGGGAAGGTCGAGGGTGGATTTTTTTTGTCATTATCATTCCCAAATGGGATCAGATGCCCATTGGGAGTGTGCCCTAGAACAATGAGTCAGTAATTTTTCACCAAGACAACAAGTAACACATGATCGTGGCACTGGAAATTGGATGTAGCTTTGACTTTGGCAGTGGATTCTAGACTTCCTGGGAAGGAAGTGAATCCTAGTACTATTCCTTAGGGTGGAGGTGTGAGCCTCTAGATTCCCTTATTGCAAATGCATAAATTGTATATTTTTTTTATGGTTACAAAAAATATGCATATGTGTATATGTGTATAATATTGTAAATACTATATGAAGTTGTGTATAAGTATGATTATTTTCTAGTTGAAGAAAATGTGGTTGTTATTGTAAATATCATAATGAGTTGTGTTACAAAGCTCCATTAAGCGATATGTTTGTCATGTTTCAGCAATGGTCATTGTAAATACTGAAACGATCTGTGTTTTAAATCTCCATAGGTAGTATGTTTTTGTTTTTGCAGTTTTTTGGTTTGTAGGTGTCAAGGAACACCAAGGATGTTGTTCCCCCACGGGGGAGGGTTATGTAACAACCTTGGTTAAAAATCCATTTAAAGAAATATAAGACCAAGGAAATAGGACACGCATTCCAAGCTAAATGGGGGAAAAACATCCTAGTGGGTGTTCATTTGGTTTATTATGGCTAAAGGAAATTGGAATAGACAATTGCTAAGGATTTGGAAAAGAAAAGTGGCATTTATTGGCATTTTACTTATGAAAATAATCGAAATTAGGAGAAAAGAAAGGTTAAATGTCATAGGTTGCATGTAAGGAGGAAAATGAAGGAAAATAATGGAAAATGAAGAAATTAGAGGCCTCATTGATAAAAATGGTTCTAAGGATCAGTTGGCAAGATTTTTCTCAGGCTTTTATCAGTTCGGTTTTGTAGCTCTCATTTTCTCTCTCTCTTTCTCATACCCTTGGATACTTAGAGTTTCTTAGAGAACTCTTGGAGAGTGTGGCATAATTTGTGTTTTGGAGTAATAAGGAAAAAGAAGAGGAGGAAATCACAAGAGGACATCGAGATCAATAACTACAATGGGTTTTTCTTGTAGGTGCCGAGTTGCATGTATTTTTCCCCACTAGTTTTGGCATGCATGGAATATGCATGTGGTTTCTTGGTAATGATCTTTCATTGGCATGGAGGATTTTATAGATTAACAGTGGATTTTCCAAGACTTTTCATTTCCTGGATAGCCATTGTGTTGTGGGTTTATTTCATTGTTTGTTTTTATATTTGGTTATAATGTCCCTTTGGCTGTGGGTTGAGTTATTAGTCCTAAAAGCCTTGGTTGGAAAAATTCTTAGGAATCCCTTGGTGGGTTGAGTTACTAGTCCTAGAAGCCCTAGTTGGAAAAAATATTTGCTAGCCCGTCAACGACTTTGGGTTGGGTTACTAGTCCTAGAATCCATGGTTGGAAAAAACACTTTGGAGCCCTAGAAAACTTGGGTAGAGACCAATATGGTGATGGTTAGTGATGTTCGATCGTGAGGTGGAATCACTAGTTAAGGGTTTAGGTGGTTTGGTCTATAGAAGCCCTGTTTCAGTTTTGATTGATGTGTTTTATGAGATCCTACATTCATGATTGGAATATGGAGTGAGGGTGACTAGCTAAATAGAGATTTGGCTCAACCATGTCTATGGTTAGGTGGAACGTGGAAGTCCTAGACTTGGTTTCATTTTTCTTATGGAAATAAGAACTCTTTTCCTCTTGTGTTTATGGGTAAATATTCTTGTTATTATGTGGCTTATATTAATTTTCTATGCTTGTCATTTTAGTTTTTTATATGTTGGTTATGAATGTGGTCTATGACAATGATGATGTATGTCTCTCATCATGTTTTGACTTGTAAATGAATGAAAAATGAATCTATGATTTAATAGATGATAATGTAGCTAATGTGATGAGGAAACAATGCTTCTTAATGATTCTCAGATAAGTATGAGACCACCATGCTCATATTTGTTATTTAAACTTGTATATTACATATTTGTGACATGTTTGACGAAACACCTGTCATGGCTAGTAGGGGTCTAGTCAAGTCATTTTTCAAGTGTTTGAATTTACATCGTTATTCTGTTGTTATCTTTTAGTTCTGAAATTTTCATGGAATTTTGGGCAGTGACCTTAGCTCTGGGCCTGAAAAAGTGGCACAAAAATTGGGGTCACGGGCTCATAACTAGTGAGAAAAGTCCTTAGTCGCATGCATACCCATGTTGTGCATGCAACTGGAGGTATCGAGTCGCACTCTTTCCCATTTCAAGAGAGTGACTAGGGGATTGATGCATTAAAATATTAGGTTAGATAAGGGACTAGCCTCCTAGAAGGTTGAGATTGCTCTTGGGTGTCCCGTAGCATGTGTAGAAGGTATGTGTCATTGTGTGGTGTTGGTTCAACTTCCTTAAGGTGAAGTAGGAGGTTGAATCATATCATAGTAACTCTTCATCACATGTTTACCCCGGTTGGTTACTTACTTGGGTATATGTGGGAGGAGGGTGCTACAAAGGATATCTAAAGAGTTGGGAATATGACCTTCAACAAGTTGAGACTAGAGTATTGTCTGGAAGGAATCTCTAATTTCATTGCACGGAAGGATCACACCGAGGTGGTATTGGATGACAATGGATTGCTATAACATTTCAAGGAAAACACTGCAAAACCACAAGTATCTGTTGCCCAAAACCTTTATGAGTGGAAGAAAGATGTACCCAAGTAGAGGAGAGTAATATTTGAATGAGTACGAGACCATATTGTATCAAATATCCATGGGAAATAAACACCTTTAGAAATTCGGAAAGCATTGAAATAAATTTTTGAGAATAGTAGTGACTACAGGAAACTGACGCTCAAGGATAAACCTTGAAATATGAAGATTTAGAAGAATGACACTATTACACAGTATCTGAGTAGGTTCACATCAGTTCATGATGAACTTGGCAGGGTTGGTGTAAATGTTGCAGAAGATGACTTGGTAATCCTAGCCCTTCTAGGTCTCCCCAAGAGCTGGCATAACTACCAAGACTACGTGAATGGGAGGGAAAAATTACTGAATTGGAAATGATTATGGTATGATTTTTTTGGTATAGGAGGAAATAAGGCAGAACACTAGAGATGGGACTTCATCCAAGGGCGAGGATGAAGAAAAAATTGCATTGGTTTGAAAGGGAAAGAAGGGAAAAGGGAAGAAATCTCAAACCAAACAAGAGTCCAACCAAGGGGTCAAGAAGAAATATTTGTTTAAAATTAAATGCTTCAACTGTCATGAATTTAGGCACTATGCCACGAAGCGTCCACACAAAAATTCAACCAAGAATACCTTGGGAGGAGTAGCAGTTGAAGCTTTGGATTCATAGTTCGATCTTTACTTCACCCTTATCGCATTATGTCATGCACAATAATGGGGAGTGTGTGGTACTTAGACTCAACTGCAGCGTTCCACATGATAGGGTGTAGAGAGTTTTTCAGTGACCTAGAGGAGAAATATCTAGAGATGCACATCGAGCTAGGGGACGACGGAAGGTACAATAGGATCGAGATTGGTATAGTCACCTTTCAGAGGGAGTCAGGATCCCCTTTTAGATTTAGGGATGTCATGTTCATTCTAAGCCTAAAAAAAATGTTATATTCATTGAAATTTTTGAAGATTGTGGTTATGATGTGATCTTCAACAAGGGAAATATTTCCTGAGACACATATCCATGGGACATGTGAAGCATGTCAAGGTTCATGTGAATAACTTGTATAAGTTATATGTGGAAGATTTTGCTACATTAATAAGTAAGATAGAGAAATTACAGGGCTATGATGTTGGTGTTGGGCCGTTAATATGCCATTATTATTATCACTTGTGAATGCTTATTCCACCCATTTCTACCATTCTTCATCAAGTCATTTATTATAATTTATTATTTAAATTCATTTTATAATGATTTATGCTCTTATGAATGAATATTATTTATTCTCCTTTATTTCTAATAAATTGATGATTATGAATTATTTTATCAATGATGGTTTTAATAAGTTGGTTATAACATTATTCACCATTTTTAGCCTCCAAGATAATTTCCAGATCGAAGATTTGATCATTAAAAGTGCCAACTCAGAAATGCGCTGGAATAAGGAGTGACAGTTTTGCGGTTGAGATTCTGAGCAAATGAAGACGAATCTGGAAAATCCGGAACATGGGTTTTGTTCAGAACGGACCCAATTAACTTTAGTAAAGAATGGTTTGCCCAAATTCGGCTTGTACTAAGAGAAACGTAGGGTTCTTTGAGCACGATTTTCTCAGATCTGTGGTTGCGGCCGTCCTCCAAATCTCAGCTACAAAGCCAAATTCGACTTGCTGTTGTTGAAAGAGGGATGTAAATCTATTTTATTGTTGATCAATTGGTTGGAAGAAATTCAATATTATTATTAGAGATCCTATTTGCTATTTAATTTCTCCACCTTCTGATTATAAAAGGAGAAGCATGTATTGTGTAGGGAGAGGGAGAGACTTTTCTTATTGTAATTTGCAGAATTGTGCATCGGCTCTTGTTAAGAGAGTGTGAGTTGTTGTTAAGAGAGTGTGAGTTGTTTGTAAACATTATTGATGCCTGATTAATAAAGGAGTTCACTGTTGTTCCATTTCTCAAGCGCTGGAGTAAAGCACAGCAACGCTTCACCGGTGGTTGAGGGCCCGGCCCTGGTGGAGCGATCTGCTGTTTGTATTTCTATTAGTTTATTTCTGTTGTGTGAAGTTCGTTTATTACAATTAAAGAATTGAGTTATTGCTAATTGGATCAAATACAGAGTCATTGTTAATCCATTCTTTACAAGAAGCATGATTCATGATTCAATTGTTATAAAATATTGTTTTTCTGTATCTAATTCCAGTTGTTGTTCCTTTTGTTTATGAATTACGATAGTTGATTGTTGCGTGGCTGTCGACAGGATTAAAGAGTAGAAATCTAGTTTTCTTGGTTATGAATTGAATTCACTGTTTATTTTACGCTGCTATTCAATTCCTATTCATTGCTTTCAGATTGTTGTTCCTTTCCAGTTTGCGTTTTAGATTTCATTTCCTTTGAGTTGTTTTCACTTGCTTTGAGATCTCTAAACTGTAGAGGGCAGAGCTAATCATTCCAGGTCCCCAGATTTGGTCATGTCACATCGATTTCTAGGGGAAAGAGTTATTACTACTGCATCCCTAATCGATGTCTAGCAAGGTTGCTGTAGTGTAGTCTTTACATTTCTGTCATTTGTAATTAGATTTCTTTTCAAGCAGATTTCTTTTCAAGCATTTATTATTTTTGCATTTGTATTTCTATACTACATCTTCACAAACATTACTCTTGAGTAAATAGCCGCCTCAGACTGAGTACACTCTTGAAATAAAAAGTCGTCCCTGGGTTGACAATTAATGTGAGGTAATTAGGAGTTACAAAGACACCTTTTTATCGCTCCACATTTTAGCGCCGTTGCCGGGGAGAGTGTAGCCATTTCTAAAGAGTAGTGTGAATCTGATGAGTGCCTGCTAGGGAAGAGTTGGATCTTAAAAACGGAAGGTAAGAACCTACGTGCGGAGCATGTAAAAGCCCTGCTCCACTGTCCGCTTTCCTAACAGATTTGTTGTTGCTTTGTTGGGTAGAAATAGATGTTTGAATATTTGTGTGAATGACTAGGGAAAAATAGAAATTTTGAAAAAAGAATCACATGATTTCACTCAAGTGGTGATGTAAGCACCACCCATTTCACTAACTAATTGACAGGAACATTGGAAGAAGGAGCTTCGAAGGAACACATGAAGAACATCTTATATTATGGTAAGAAATGGCTCACGTTTCTACTTTTGAATTTCCTATCAAAGATCTAGGAGGAGTGACACAAATGCACATAATTCCCCCATCTTTACCAAATTTTCATGGTTTAGCAAATGAAGATCGAGATACATTCTTATTTGAGTTCGAAATACTTTGTAGAGGATATGATTATTGTACTAATGATCAAAGATTGAAAGTGTTTCCTCTTACTCTAAAAGGAGTAGCTCTCCGATGGTTCATGAGCCTAGGTGGGAATTGCATCCAATCATGGGAGGACATGAAAAACATATTCTTGAAGAAGTACCAAGACTATTGCAAATCCAATGAAGATATTTTCGGTATGATACAAGGGGAAGATGAAAGTTTGGAGGACTATGTAAATTGATTTCATTATAACCTTCAAAAATCAAAGCATAAGCATTTGGAAAAAAGAGATCTTAAAAACACTCCTTCTTAAAGGAATCAAAGATGAATTTTTAGAACTCTTAAATCTGATAGGAAAATGTGATGTTTTTCAGTTATCATATGATGATGTTTGTGAGTTGTGCATAAGGTATTCAAGGGGAATCTCCAAGGCTGGTAAGAATTCTAGAGATGTTTGTTCTTTCTTTTCCAAATCTGCTACAAGAATAGGAGACATAAGAGCTGAAATCGATGATTTATTTGAAAATTTTAAAGTTGATTTTATTAGCTCTCTAAGCTCAAAATTGGACGTTTTGTAGGTTCATAAAAATGAAGAATTTGATGAAGTGTTTTTCCCTCATGACCAAAAGGAGCAGCCCATAGATGGTTACTCTTCCTTATCTAGGATGGAAGTATCATATCAAAGAGGTGAGGAAGCTGCAACAAGGTCAAAACCATGGAAATCATGGCCTACGGGTATGGTTCAAAACACTTCTTCTCCATTCTCTTACTTGCATAATCCATTATGGAATACTCATGTTCTAGGGCAGCCATGTCAATTTCAATATAACCACCAATCTTATCTACAAGTTTGGCATGGTTCACCCTATGATTGCATGACTACTCTCCCTCATCTTGTAGCACAAGCACATTCTCCATATTCTCCACCAGCTCTTTCACAACATCCTGCTTGCATATCAAATTTATCCACTCAACCCAACCAAACACATCATCACAATGCTCCATTCCATACACAGTTTCCTGCTCAACTAATTCCACACCCTCACCACAATAAATCAGTACAACATGCTTACAATGTTGAACTGCCAAATTTACCTACCCTTCCCACCCATTCTATCTCACATGCGCCATTAGAGAAAACTTACAATGAGATTCAGAATGTTTCAAATTCAAAAATTGTAGAAGCTATGGAAGCAAATGAGGTTTCTTCTAGGTTGCACCAACAAACCATTTTAACAGCTCAAGAACTTCATGGTATGATGGGAAATCAAGAAAGTAACGGATATATTGAAGATTGGTTTCACTCCATCACGTGTTTGCATCATCACTCTATGCTTCAACAATTTTTGATACCATTTTTTCAAGGGAAGTTGGCTTCTCATACCCTAATTTTTTCATTAATATGCATTTTTCAAATTTGGGTATGTGTATACATGAAGCCTTATTTCGAAAATGGCTCCACTGGAAGTACTCATATACGTAGTCATATTCATTTTTCAAATCAAAATAGGTTAGTATAAAACATAAAATAAATAAGGGAATAAATAAATGCATTTTGTTTTTTATGTAAAACTAGTTGTTTTTTTGTTGCAACATGCTATGCAAATCAATATTGGTGATAATTTTTTTATTCATTTGTGTATGTAGATGACTTATAATGGAAATAATAGCTCTACAAACACTCATATTCATTTTTTATCACCAATTTGAAAAAATGCTTGAATATCATTTTTTTTGGCTTGCGGGCTTGATGAACTTTCTGGAAAAACAGTCGGGACAGTCATGTTTTGAGGGACCAAAAATGAATATTTTTAAAACCTGTTTCTACCCTAGATATCCCTTGATGTCTACTTTCTAACCCAATTTGAATCAGTCAATTTGGATTTGAAACGAAAAAGTTAGAACCAAAACATTGACCGGATGTCTAGCGGGCAGCTCAGGAATAGAGTTGGGACAGTCAGTTTTTGGAGGCCTAAATGACCATATTTTTAAAACATGTTTCTACCCTAGATAGCCCTTGATGTCTACTTTCTAACCCAATTTGAATCAGTCAATTTGGATTTGAAACGAAAAAGTTAGAACCAAAACATTGACCGGATTTCTAGCGGGCAGCTCAGGAACAGAGTTGGGACAGTCAGTTTTTGGAGGCCTAAATGACCATATTTTTAAAACCTGTTTCTATGGTAGATTCCCCTATGAATCTAGTTTCCAATGAAATTTGAATCACTCATTTTTGATATCGTATGGGGAAGTTATGATCAAAATACTGACTGTCTATCGTAAATCAGCACCCTTAAAACTCTGTTTTTCCGGATGTTCCTTACAGTATTTGACCTATCAATTCTTCCTTTCTTCAAAACATGTTTCTATTGGAGATAAATAAATTAATCTACTTTAATTTCCAATTTGAATCATTCGAATCCGACATCAAACGAAGAATCTATGCTTGAAACATTCACTGTTGTTCTAAGTGGGGTAAGCGAAAATGACTCTGTTATGCAGGTTGTTCTAAGTAAAATTGACATATCATGTCATTGAATTTTTAAAACCTGTTGCTATTGGAGATTAACCTTTGAATTAGCTATCATTTAGCTTTGGAATCACTCAATTTGGACGAAAAACAAAGAAGTTGTGACTAAAACACTGCAGGTTAGCATGATTGGCCACTGCTCTCCCGCAGGTAACAAATATATTTTACTTTTTTCTTTTCTCCGTGGATTTGTTCTACAGAATAACTACTTGTTAGTTTTTTTGCATAATTCTTGGATTAGGGGAGCCCGCGCACCTCTCTTTCTCCATGATTTAATGTTTTCTTGCAGGTAGACACTCGTTTTTTGCAGGTCTTGGGAAAATAAAGAAGGTCAATTTATGGACGAGTGATTCTTGAAACAAATTTTAATAAAACAAAGGAATTTCATCCAACTCATTACCCAACGGATTCATAATAGAACAAATGAAGAATTGATTTCCATTTGAAGATTCATGTCATGTCTTTGCTGCCAAAACATTTTTCGAATAAATCATTTTTTTTGACATAACATCATAGCTGTTGTAACTTAATTTATTTATTTACATACTGTTTTTGTTGTTTTTTTTTCTAATTTCTCTTATATTTTGTGTTTCAGGTATTGCTTCATTCAAAGTGTAACTCATTCTCAGCATCAAGGAACGACATTTGCATTTTCACACTTTTTTTATGTGTATTTTTGCTTTTTGGTGTGCATTTCCTTTGATGTTCCCTACATGGAACACCACTTTTTGAGTGTTTTTGCTGTTCCTTCAAAAGAGCAACCCTTTGGGAGTATTTTTGAGAGCAACCTTTTCTTCCTCTTGTGGGATTATTCCTAGTTCATCTCAACCACATTTTACTGATTCCCTTTTATGGCATGAAGTACACTATTTTTATGAGGACAAGAATTATGGATTCTATTGAAGCGAGCTAATATCATTCACGTTATGATCTTTAACAGGACAGCTCCTTGATGATAGATTATTTTCAAACGGGACACAATTATTTATATACTACTTTACTGCATTGTTTTCTGTTGAATATGATATTGATTGATCATCTTAATACCATGCTGGTTCCACCCTTCCTGGTTATAATCTTCTCTGTCTGTAATAAATGAGATTATGGGTATATTTTTTTCTATTGACATGTTCCACTTCTTCCACCATCCCTGCTCTTAAGGAGTGCTGAGCCTCCCTCTTTTTATCATAAAATGTGTAATAATAACAAAATTTTGTTCGCAGATGGAGGATAGGGGGTCTCATTACGAGCCAGCCTACCATGTTCATAAGGCTGTAACAAAGTGACATTCCCATTATGGCCACCACACCAGGGTTATGATCCATTGGATAACCCAATTATCCTTGGAACAGGAGGTCTCATCACGAGCCGGCCTGATCACTTTTGCTACATCCCAGTGAATGGCAGTGTGGTTATCTGGTTACCACGCCAGCGCATTGATCTCTTCTGTAGAACAACAATGTAACTCTCTAGTTATAAATTGAGGATTCTGGCTCATATGGGTTAAAAAGCAACCCTGCCGAGGCTATGGATGCCTGCTGGCAGCAGCGGCTCTGCTTATGGTATTGAAGTTATATCTTATCGTCAATTATTACTATAATACCCTTTTCTTATTTTTTCTTTTTATCAGAGAAGTTATTTCCTTACTTTTTTCCCCATTTTGAACCTTTATGCATGAGAAATTGTTTTCAGATCAATCACATCATTTTCAGCTAGAATGCTGTCAGTTAAGCATCTTTTTAGCATATTGTTGTCCTTTTCGTTTTGCATAAACTATCATCAATCCAAAGCGTCCTATCTCTTATTCATAACTATCTTTACACACTCTGCTCTCATTATAATCATAACTCTCGTTGTCCTATCATTGATATGTGTACTCTGCTTCATTTACTGATATATTGCTCATTCTCGTGCCTTGCCGTCAGCACAACACCTCTCATATGCTTTATGGTCATGGAATTCCTTTTCCAATTGGAGGGGGAATGTATGCATTATGGGATTGCATGCGATATGATTACTGCACTCTACCATCACTTGTTGATTTGCCAAAATATTAGTATTGCATGTATACATAAGTTTTTCTGATTGAAATTTTTGCATGGATCTTATCTATTGCTTACACTATGGATTCAAGAACATTGTATGCCAAATAGTGCTTTGTTTGCAGGAAAACAACAAGTATGGGCAGAATTCTATCCACAGCATGACCACACTATTGCACTTAACAAAAGAGGCTCGCGAACGTGAACAATTCTTCAGCCATGATGTGCTCACCTGGATTCCACCTTTTGCATCACTTTCAGCACCAACTCTGCCTACATCAGCTTCAACAACTGCCAGTCCATATATGTCATTCCACATTTTTGGAGGTAAAACTTGAGGTAAAATCACATAATTTTCTGATTTATTACGAATTTAGGAGAATTTCATAAAAATCCATTTTGAGCATTATTTATCATCCTTCATTCCACATCTTTACCACTTTCCCTTTTTCAGCAGCATATCATTTTCGAGTATGGGGGAGTGTTCCTTTCATTCATTTCTTTCTTATGACCATGTTATTCATCTTCTTTATCATCCATTGTTATTCTTATTCATTCTCAACACCTCCATTATTTCATGTTGTTTTACACCAAGCATAGAATTCAACAGATGGTAGCAACCACCTCTATTTGTTTTCTAGCATTGCATGAGGGCATGCTAATTCTTCAGAGAGGGGGAGGAATTGCTACGCATGATGGATGTTTTCAATTTTCTTTCTCATTTAAGGCATACAATTTCAGTGTAGAAATTGATTTCCATAATATGAACTCAATTCTTGAGATTTCTGGAAAACACAGACGTATCATTAATACAAACCCAGACAATTTCAAGATAAATTGGTTCATAAAATTTCGGAAATCATGCACTCTCACCTACAGCCATTTTGTTTATATCTCATGATCCGTGCATCAAAACGATCTGATTTTTGGATCATAGAGACATTCATATATTATAAATTTACTTGCAACATTTCAACAAAATCTGGTTTGTAGTTTTGAGAAAATGGTTAATGAAGTTTGTTGTTATCTATATCATATTTTGCTGCAACTTCATACATATAGTTGAATGTCAATGTAAAAATTGTTATGCCTTCATCAAGATTGCTAAAATTGAATATTCATTAATTAAGGAAGCATTCATTTGTTCTCAAATTTTTATTGCTTGGTTAACACATGGGTTTTGTCTTGAGGTTGCATGAAGACATGCAATATATTCAGGTTTTCGTTGCATGAGGACATGCAACATATTGAGTGTGGGGGTATGTTGGGCCGTTAATATGCCATTATTATTATCACTTGTGAACGCTTATTCCACACATTTCTACCATTCTTCATCACGTCATTTATTATAATTTATTATTTAAATCCATTTTATAATGATTTATGCTCTTATGAATGAATATTATTTATTCTCCTTTATTTCTAATAAATTGATGATTATGAATTATTTTATCAATGATGGTTTTAATAAGTTGGTTATAACATTATTCACCATTTTTAGCCTCCAAGATAATTTCCAGATTGAAAATTTGATCATTGAAAGTGCCAACTCAGAAATGCGCTGGAATAAGGAGTGACAGTTTTGCGATTGAGATTCTGAGCAAATGAAGACGAATCTGGAAAATCCGGAACATGGGTTTTGTTCAGAACGGACCCAATTAACTTTAATAAAGAATGGTTTGCCCAAATTCGGCTTGTACTAAGAGAAACGCAGGGTTCTTTGAGCACGATTTTCTCAGATCTGTGGTTGCGGCCGTCCTCCAAATCTCAGCTACAAAGCCAAATTCGACTTGCTGTTGTTGAAAGAGGGATGTAAATATATTTTATTGTTGATCAATTGGTTGGAAGAAATTCAATATTATTATTAGAGATCCTATTTGCTATTTAATTTCTCCTCCTTCTGATTATAAAAGGAGAATCATGTATTGTGTATGGGGGGATGGAGAGACTTTTCTTATTGTAATTTGCAGAATTGTGCATCGGCTCTTGTTAAGAGAGTGTGAGCTGTTTGTAAACATTAGTAATGCCTGATTAATAAAAGAGTTCACTGTTGTTCCATTTCTCAAGCGCTGGAGTAAAGCACAGCAACGCTTCACCGGTGGTTGAGGGCCCGGCCCTAGTGGAGCGATCTGCTGTTTGTATTTCTATTGGTTTATTTCTGTTGTGTGAAGTTCGTTTATTTATTGAGTTATTGCTAATTGGATCAAATACAGAGTCATTGTTATTCCATTCCTTACAAGAAGCATGATTCATGATTCAATTGTTATAAAATGTTGTTTTTCTGTATCTAATTCCAGTTGTTATTCCTTTTGTTTATGAATTACGATAATTGATTGTTGCGTGGCTGTCGACAGGATTAAAGAGTAGAAATCTAGTTTGCTTGGTTATGAATTGAATTCACTGTTTATTTTACGCTGCTATTCAATTCCTGTTCATTGCTTTTAGATTGTTGTTCCTTTCCAGTTTGCGTTTTAGATTTCATTTCCTTTGAGTTGTTTTCACTTGCTTTGAAATCTCTAAACTGTAGAGAGCAGAGCTAATCATTCCAGGTTCCCAGATTTGGTCATCTCACATCGATTTCTAGGGGAAAGTGTTATTACTACTGCATCCCTAATCGATGTCTAGCAAGGTTGCTGTAGTGTAGTCTTTACATTTCTGTCATTTGTAATTAGATTTCTTTTCAAGCAGATTTCTTTTCAAGCATTTTTTATTTCTGCATTTGTATTTCTATACTACATCTTCACAAACATTACTCTTGAGTAAATAGCCGCCTCAGACTGAGTACACTCTTGAGATAAAAAGTCGTCCCTGGGTTGATAATTAATGTGAAGGTAATTAGGAGTTAAAAAGACACCTTTTTATCGCTCCACACTGGGTATAGGAAACAATTCAATTCCTTGGCTACCTTACAATGAATAAAATTATGGGTACTACCTGAATCAATCAACACTATTACCTTTTTCTTCTTGATATGTCCTTCTATCTTGAGAGTTTGAGGAGTGGTAATTCCTGCCAATGCATTACACGATATGGTGGGACTCATTTCTTCCTCTTCTAGGGCTGGTTCCTGGTGTATATCCTCTTCTTGTTCATTTTCTTCTTCCTCTTCACAATCTATGTAAAATAATTTCTTCTCAGCACACTTATGACCTTTAGTGTATTTGCTATCACAACTGTAGCAAAGCCATTTTTCTCTTTTTTCTTCCAATTTTTGAGGTATCAACCTTGTAGGTTGTGGAAATCTAGGAGTAGCAACACCTCCCTCTTTATAGAAGTGAGTGGTAGGCTTCCTTGTCGCCATAATTTTACATTCAATTTTTCTTGCCAACCAAAATGCCTTCTCCAATGAATCATGTTCCAAAACATGAAATTCATGTTGGATGTTATCCTTTAAAGTACCTATGAAGAGATCAATCTTGTGTTCCTCTGGAATATCAGTTACCCTTATATTCAATTTTTGGAAGTCCTCAATGTGCTCTCACTTTAAACCCTTTTTTTTGAGATTTATCAATTGGCTAAAGAAGGTGTTGCTCTTTGTATCCTCATAATTTCCTATCATTTCCTCCGTAAAAATTTACCAAGTGAAAATTTTTTTACGGGAGCAAAGCCATCGATACCATACAAATGTATTTTGTTCTAAATGTAAAGGTACAATGCGTATCTTTTGTGTGTTTTGCACATTATGGAGATCAAAATATTGCTCCATTTGTAGTATCCATGTTACAGGATCCTTTCCATCAAACTTCCTCATATCCTTTTTGGAATATGGTGGTTCTTCCCGCTAACATTAGAGTTTATGAAATCACAATTAACATTTATTTTGTTCTCATCATGAGTTTCCTATACTATCTTTTCACCATTAGGAAACATTTCTTGTATCAAATTTGTCAAACCTTCCATGTCTTCTTGTTAGTATGAATTCTTCGTCGAAGTGTACGAAAAAGAACCACTTTAGCTACGCATAACTAATAGCCCTAACAACAATAATGGCTGCAAAAACATCTTCAGATCTGCAATTAGTAGTTAAAGTGCTGCAACAAACAGATCTATAAATGGAAAGACATTAAGCAGTAAAGTAAAGAGTTTGCTCCATGCATCCAACAGACAAGACAAGAACATGATTTTGAATGAATTTTTATATTACAGGGCACCTGGGAGGAAACAAGAAGGTGTATCCAGATCTCCTCAATGGGATGGGTTCTTTGTAGTCCTCAGCACTTCAGATCTAAGCTTTCTCTCTCTTGTAGATGTAGAAAACCCAATGTAGAAGATAGAGCTCAATGGGAGCAAAATGGTAGAAAATGAGACCAAGTGTATAGATCGAGAGTGATCTAATAGGCAACAAAAGGTGAAGAATGATGGGGAAAACCCTCCTATTTATAACAAAATATTGGGTCCTTCTAGATCTTGGTGCATGATTAAAATAATGTTAATCACATCTAGATCCACCTCTATGGAATATTTTATTATTATTTGTTGGAGGGAAAGGGTGTTTGACTTAGGTCAAATCCCTTGATTAGTGAAAAATAAATAAATAAATGATTTATTTATCTTTTTAAGGAAGTGGTTGGGATATAATCAAATAAATAATGATTTATTTGATTAATGGTGGTTGATTTTGTCATATTTAACAAGGAATATTATTTAAATAATTATTCCTAGAAAATAATAAGATAACTATGGGTTTATCTCATTAATTTCTTTGTTTTTGGGTTAAACATGACTGGGAATAATATTTAAATTATGGTTTAATTAATTATTCCTTTTGGGGTTTCCTAATTAACATAGTGAAAGCAGTTTTACTTGGGGTAAAACTGGTCTTACATGGTGCACTTGGGTCCATCTAATGATGAAAGGTTAGATGACCAAAAAAAAGTGTAACAGATTTCCCCCCAGCGTGCGAGTGTCAGGAGCAAATCGTATGACCGAAGTACGTTGTAAGAAGACAATCACTAGACAACAAAAAGGGTATGTCAGAGAGAGAAATATGAGGTAGATAGTGTGCTGGAGGACTAGACCCTGAGGAGACGAGACGCGCAGGTGCAACAAGTCTCTTTTTATGAGAGGGTACCTGTGCTGAAGGCGGCGGGGGAGGCATACCTATGCCCGCCGTGACAAAGTACAAAAGAATAGTGTGTCCAGTAAACAAGGGACCGAACCATAGAGTACAGCTGGCATAATCAAGGGCCAGATAAAAAGATAATGAAGAGTCTCACATACATGTTGTGCCTGGGATAACAGCCAGGACTAGTACAATAATATCTGGGTACATGAGATAAATACAACCCACATGCCCCCTGTAAATGGGGAAGGGCTCACAAAATCTGACTGATACATGCAAATCATAGAGGTGCTGCAAGTGGCTAAGGCCAACATCATCAAAATCTGGAGCGGCATCAAAGGCTGCAATGAAAAGGTCATCCGGGCATGTGGGGGGCTACCTGCAGGGCCACCCCCTCATGAGGGCTGAGACATCTCACACACGCCCGGGAATCATCAAGAGCTGCTGCTGGGTCACTGGACTGTCCAGTATACGCATCTCGATCATGCTGAAAGGAGCTGGAGAAGCAATCAAGTCAAAGGGAAGTGAGAGATCCCCCTGCCTGATCCGAGGCACCGAACAAGAATGGAAGCTGGAACCAAGGTACACTTCCCTCTAGACCTTGCTTCTGGAATAAATGTGCTGATGTCGACAGAAGGAGGTCCGCCGTAGGTGAGGCAATAAGAGATCCTCAACTAAGGCACGAGAGAAGAACAATAGAGCGACAGACAGACTGACACCAATGATGATAGTGGAAAGGGGAAGGATGGAGTGGCGAATGGAAGACTTCCCTTGTTAGAGCATAAAGGGCATGAATGACATGGCAGCGACTGACACAATATCGAAAGGGACAGGGGACAGTGGGACTGAAGGTCATGATATGCGACACAAGGGAGGAACCAAGCAAAGAAGGATGGAGGCTATGGTGGGGTGCAAAAGGACGCAGGATAGACTCCATGAATGCAATGATGACTCGACTTGGATGCTCTAAACAAGGGCGACTGTAGAGTGCTGCCACACAGTAAAGGCCCCAATAGGGGGTCATAGAAACATGAGTACAAAGTGGGCACTCATGACGAAGATCAACACGAACATGGACAAGTAAGGGGACGATGTGGTGCCCCAAGTACAAGTGTCGTAAGTGAGGAAATTCGATTTTGAGGAGCGGTGAAGTGACCCTTCGTGGAAAAAATGTGTCCGGGTGAAGTATCAAATCACCAAAAACTAAGTAAAACCCATTTGAGAGCTCGGTGAGATCTATCCAGCGGTGCTGACGGTTCGTCGAACGGGGCTACGGTGTGGTCGCAGCAGTCGAAAGAAGAAACGGGGGTTCTCTTTTAATGAGGCAGTTTTCCCTCCAAAATCATTCATTTGCTATTGTTGCTGTGGTGAATGTGGAGAGGAGAGAAGGCCCTAAATCTTGCGGCGAACGTAGCGGACAAACCGACCGTTGGATTAGAGATCTGTCAGTTGGAGGTAAGAGGCCTAACCTTGCTCTTGCATTTTGATGGATTAGATTTGCAGTTTAGGGCCCAACACCCCAGAAACAGCCCCTCCCTCCTCTCTACGGCCGGGTCACACTTTTTGGGGCAAAAAGTGCGACCCAGGACGCAGGTTTGAGGGCAAAAAGTGCGACCTGGTGCAAAAATTGGCAGAAAACTGCGACCTGGGAGAGGAGGGGGGCTTGGTGCTGTTTGATGGCTGGGAGTTGGGTTGTGGTGTGTGGTTATGGTTTTCCCGATCTGTACCCTGACAAAAATAATGTGTTTGTGCAGGTATGGCAGAGTTGCGGGTCAACTGGAGGGAGAGGGATCTGGAAACACTTCGGACAGAGATCCAGGCGGATCAGGGCGTTCGTCGTGTATTGGCCGGATTTGGGGTTCTCAAGTTTGTGGAGAACCCGTTGATGAGAGCAGGGGAACCATTACTGGCCCGGATTATCAGTTATTGGGATCCAGATCAGGAGATCTTTGTAGTGCAAGGGCACAGGATCGAACTGACGGTCCAGGATGTGTACTTCCTGACCGGCCTCCCACCATTGGGGATCGTGGGAGACACGCAGGCAGTGCTGCCACGGGGGCGGCATATCATGGAGTTCGTGGAACGCCATTGTCGACCGGGTCTTCAAGTCAAGGGGACTCGAATATCGGTCGGGGATCTAGAGAGGCTAGAAACCCGTGCAGTGGCCGCAGCTGTGCTGCGAATCCTGGGTAGCCAGGCGTTCCATCACATCACCGGGGGGCAGATGATGATAGTGGAGAGTGTGTTGGGTGGGACCTACTTTGGGTGGGCCCAAATGATGTTGGTGGCGCTAAAGCGACAGTTGTCGCTATGCAGGCGGCAGGTGAATCATGATTGCTCATATGGGACTTTATTGTGCGCCTTCTTCTTTGAGAAGATCCCGACCTTGAGGCCTCGTGTGCGGCTTCCAGATGGGGGCCCGAGAGAGCCCAGGATGCGTCGTTGGGGACGACTACTCTGCAGAGGACGAGGAGGGGCGGTCGGGCGAGTGTTTCGACCGGAGTTTTTTGCCCATTGGGATCAGATGCCGTTGTACATAGACGACTACCCGTATAGTGGGATGAGCTATTGTGGGGATCCGGATCTGCCACTTCCGTCTGGTCGAGTCTGGGGGCCCGATGGTAAGTGAAAAATTGCTATTCTTATATGGGCATGTTAAAGTTTTTGAATAGTAAATAATGATACTGATTCAGGGACTTTTGGTATGCAGATATAGCACCGGTAAAACCGGCCGGATATATGGGACGACCGGCAGCGTCTGGAGCTACAGGTCCGAGTGGGTCGAGAGCAGCGCAGAATGAGGATGCAGCCGCCCTACTGGAGGACATTCGCCGTAGATGTGAGCAGCTTTTGACCGGAGTATCGGAGCGCGGGTGGCAGGATTTAGACGACCAGTACATAGAGCCATGTGTTGGTCTCCCCTCGGAGTGGCGAGGTATCATGCGGTGCATGGCGATGGCTGGTCAAGCTATGCGTGATCTACATGCTGCAGGGGTAGAGCCATTGGCCCGGGAGCCTCCAGATAGTGATTAGGGGCATATGGTGCCCCGTCTGATGTATGTAGGGGCAGGTGGTGCCCCCTATAGTGTATGGAGGGGCATATGGTGCCCCCAGTTGTTTTTTTTTTTTGGATTTTGTTTGTAACATGCTGTGGGCATGTCGTATGTATATGTATGGAGGGGCATATGGTGCCCCCAGTTTTTGGAACATGCTATGGGCATGTCGTATGTATCAGAGTAGATGGACTCATCAAGATATGGTTTGCGACACATATTATGGATATGCATTGTCTTTTAATGGTTGATTTAATGTTATTGTCTTGTATGAATTGTGTGTGATAAATGCCAATCTAGAACATGGTTTGCAATACTATCGACGTAGTGATTCTGGTCTCTGGGTACATGGTTGAAAGTTATGGTTTCAAACGCACGTATTAAGACTTTCACTCGTAAATAGCGTCTAAACAGCACAGGGTTATGCACACGATAAACACCATTTAGTTGCATGACAAGAAGCAGGGAATCCAAACGAACGTGCAGATGGCGGATGCGATGCAAGAGGACATCAGCTAATAGGCCACGCACTGCATCATATTCGGCCTGATTTTTGGTGGCAGAACCAATGCATACCCCATTAGACAGAACGAGGTCATGCAAGGGGGTGAAGATGGCCCACCCTGCCGAGGCAAGATTCCTGGAGTAGCGACTTGCACCATCGGCGTAACCGATAAAGGGTGTGGACGGGGGTCCGGAAAAATGGTGTGACAAGACAATAAATGAGGGGATGAAAGGAAATGACGGCAGCGTGAGGGCACAGAAGTCATCGAGCGGGACTGGCAGGAGGAAGGGGCAGGATGATCAAGACTCAAACAAGGTGGTGTATGAGAGCTATCGGAAACATGGTGAGGACTCGGGCTGCGGAGGTCAACAGAGACACAAGTGGAGTGATCTCGAGTATCAAGGGACACAACAGGGGAGGATGCAGACGGGCTAGGCTCCGAGTGTCGTGCAGAGGAGGATATGTAAAGAATGGTTACTGTAGACTCCGTCATCTGAACATCAGGGGGGGGGATGTGGATGGGAGCGGGGGGATCCTCAGGCTGGCCTGAAGCATACTGCGCGAGAATGGGAGAGGCGGATTGATTTTTTTCAACCTCATACTCGCGGATCACCTCAAGGGAGGCACGGTAATGCGTCAGGTGAGGACAATAATGGGAGTAGTGGCCATGGATCCCGCACAAAGCACAGGGCTTGTTGGTGCGGAGAGTCTTGGGGTTCTTGGGGACGGTCGAAGAAGGAGTGGGAGTTTCGGGGACCGTAGTGTCGGGGAACGCGACGTTTACCATGGGTCGGATACGAGGTAACTCGGGACAAGCATGGGTGGCATGACCAATGACATCACATAAGGCACAAGGCTTCGCGGGCGGAGAAGGAGCCGGGTCGGTCGTGGTGGTTTGGTCTTTGGTGGCCCCTTTGCGGGCTTTGCCTTTCTTCCCGGGAGCCGTCACAACAGGAGAAGGGTCCTGTAGAGGTGCTGGGGGCACAGTGGCGATGGAGGAAGCGAGGGGGACCGGTTCAACCGGTGTCAAAGCCATGTAAGGTTTGGGGTGACCAGGGGGGGTGGCGGCTGGGGGATCAAGGTACCAAACCGGGATGCCC